>PVHX01003760.1:0-137614 GCA_004024805.1 Geosciurus inauris
TGTAGAGACAGGGTCTCACTGAGTTGCTTAGCGCCTCGCCATTGCTGAGGCTGGCTTTGAACTCGCGATTCTCCTGTCTCAGCCTCCCTAAGTGCTGGGATTACAGGCTTGAGCCACCGCGCCCGGCTGAAACTCTACCCTTCTTAGTTTCCCCCAAAGAGTACTTATTCAAAGGATTTTGAAATAAACATAATGCTGGTTTTTTTTTTTGTTCTGGACATCTGAATTGTGATCTTGTCCAGTGTCTGAAGCTTACTGTGTGGCTGGGGTACTAACTACTAAGTAGAGGAGCAAATGACCCCAGGAAGCTGAGTCAGCTATAAAGAGAGCAGAAAGGCACTTTGGTTTTCCAGGAGCTGGAGTACAGGATACTGCAGGGTTCTGGGCTCCAGAGAAACCATAATGTCAATCACTTCCTGTGAAAGGGTGCACAGTCTGAGGCTTGTAGATAGGTGACTTTTATACTGCACATTGAAGAAGTCAGGATGAGAAACTCATATGGGACAATAGGGCTTGTTTTTGAATGAATATTAAAACTTTTTATTTTCTTTGCTCTAGTGTTACTCCATTTTAAATGTTTGAGTTCAAATAAACACTTCATGCAAAGCATGTTCTCAACATGTTCTCAACATGGATTAAAGCAATCATTTTGGTGCTCTACTTAGAACACGGCATGGAGGGTGAATAATTGAAGAGAAATTTCATTTCTGTGCATCTCCCTGTCCAATTGCAATTTAATTAACTAATTATTTCATAATTAAACAGTATAAGCAGCAAAAATTCCACATTACTTACATATACTCAAATCAAATGCTTCTCAGCTCTGTCAGGCAAGTATTAATTCTCCATGCAAGAGTATGCCCTTTCCAGAATACTGCTAATGTCCAAAGAAGAAATGAGTTGATTGTTCTCAGCACTTTGGGCAGTTCCATTTTGGAATGACTGGTGGGAAAAGATGGATCTCTCTCTAATGTATGAGGTTGTAATATATAGCATTTTCCATAGCAGGTACTCCATGAACTCATTGAATTTACTGATTAATAATATTGTACTCATGTAGTTGGCTTTGTTAACAGATACTCAGACATGTTTAATTTACTTCCTAAATTTCTTCTGAATCCACAGAGATCTTCTTGAAGTCTAAGTGTCTAAAACAACATCTGCTTTAACATGCATATGTCTATAATCATTTTGTCCATTTATTCAATCAGCATCAACTGTTTATCAGGAACTGTGCTGAGGAGAGCAGAAATAGATGCTGTCCCTGGATTATGGACCCTGCAGACACTGATGTGATGACCCTATAAGCTGCAACTGTGACAGGTACTACAGAGGAGGGACTTGCTGAAAAATAAGTAGGTGGTAATCAGGTAAAGATGTGGTGAGAGCAATCTGAGTAAAGGGCACTGCCTGGGAAAATATCCTGGACTACAGAACATGAGTTGCATGTCCCAGGGACTGGAGGAAAGGCCCTGTGACTGGCTCAGAGGACAGCAGGAGGAGGTAGGCAGCAGTTACTATAGGCCTCATAGGTATTTGTCGTAGTCGTATAAGCAATGAGAAGCCATTCAAGTATTTGAAGGGTTGTCAGCTCAGACTTAGAGTTTTGAAGATCATTCTGCTTGCAGAGAAGAGAGTAGGTTGGAAAGGGGGCTGCAGTGGAGGAAGGCAGGCTAGTGAGGAGGTAAATGTCACTCTGGTGGGAGGACATCAGGGTAGCCTGGACAACTCATGATGGTAGAGAAGCCGTGGACAGATTTGAGAAGCAATGAGGTGGCATATCAAAAGGATCTGCCAGGAGACTGGGTATGGAGAGTTTGGGTACTAAGTTGCCCAGATGGCACAGCTGTACTGTCACTAGATAGCATATCCTAGAAATGAGCAAGCAAGGACTCCTTGGAGAAGAGAAAAGAGAAAATATTTCATCTTGGACACATTGCTCATGAGTGATCCAGATGACTATCCAGTGGTGACTGTACACATTCAGTTCTGGAGCTCAGAGAAGGCCCAAAGAAGCCATTGATTTAAGTTTCTATTGCTAAGAGGTGTTAGAGAAGAAGGTGCTTGTTTGTTTGGGAGCAGGGGCAGAAGCCAGTAGAACAGAGAGTTTCAAGCCACATGACCTATTTCAGAACCAGGTCTGCTAAATGCAGACTCAGTCTTCATCTGTTAATCAAGAATGACTATACAGGATGGAGTTTGTGTAAAATGACTTCATGTGCAGGAAGGAACACAGTAAACCAGAGTCCTGCACAAGGCCCATGGATTCTACACTGACCACCAAGGCAGCATTACCTGTCCCTTCATTCTGCCTCTGACATCTTCTTTTGCTTCTTATATTTACCCCATCCCTGACTTCATTCTCACCTTTTACATTGCAGGTCAACAATATTACAAACTATTATTTTCCAGACTTAGATAATGAGAAGGTAGCTGAAACAAAGAGAAAATGTACTGGCCATCAAGGCCCTTCTGTTTCAAAGCAGAAAATACCACATCAAACTCATTCCCATAGCATACCCATTTAATAGATCTTACCAACAATGACAGCAACCTCCAGATTATGTAGTATGGCGTAGGCTTGAAAGAGACACAGTAGAGAAATGCTATGAGAAATGGCTAGAATATACAGTCCACAAGCAATGTGAGCCAAGCTTAAAGTTGGATGATGTTTCAGTTTCAATTTTAAATTTCAGATTTTTTAGAATATCTCTAAAGCAGGTCCAGTCTCAATTGGAGCTAATGCAAAGTCCAAATATGGGGTCATTTATGAGTTCAAGAGCAAGGTCAAATGGAAGGTTTTTAATATCTCTTGTCCCCCTCTGTAACAGGCCCCACTCAAGTAGTTTTTCTGTATCTGTATAGTACACAATGAAATGTGAAGAGTTAAATAGAAGAAAAATTCTTCAGTAAATTTATAATCTCAGTATATGGAAAACCATGAGACATAATTAAAATAATTTAGATTGGCTGATGAGGTATAGTATCTAGGGTGGATCATATAATAAACTATTGAGAGTGAGCACCTTGGTATGGTATGCTCAATAAATACGTAAAATGACTAAACCTGATCTATGTTTGTTTACTCATTGGGCTAAGTGTTATCATGCCTATGTGCCCTGGGGATGCCACGACACACGGGACCCATGATTAAACAGGGAAGAGAGAGTGCACACAAGTAATCACAAGTCAGTGTGATGAAGGCTACATGAGTGGTCACCCTAAAGGAAAACAGCAGGGGAAAAATTAAATGTAACTGCGAGAGGGTCTGTGGAGAGTTAGGCAAAGTTTTAGAAGATGAAGTTGGCCACGAAGGACTTTTGGAAGGAAGATTTTCATTTGAAGAGGAGTTTAAAGAAGTTGGGAAAGACATGCTCTTAGGGAAATTAAAGGAAACCATGGTCAGGTGAGGAACAACAGCAAAAGAGCAAGTATTAAGATCCGCAGAGATTTTCTCCACCACAGATGAGGAAACAGGAAGAAGCCTAAATGTCATGCAAATGACAACTATCTCCCACTGTCTGACTCCTCCTGGCTGAGTCTTAGTAAAGTGGGCAACTAATCTATCCCCTTCTAAGCACCAAGATATTAGTATAATGTGGGAGACTAGAATGGCCCCATATCTTGAGATTGAATAGATAATAGCTGATCTCTGAAGAAGAAGGCAGCATAAATATATATAGTCAACCCTTGGTGTCCACTAGAGATTGGTTCTAGGACCCGCATAGATAACAAAATCCAAGGAAGCTCAGGTCCCTTATATAACATGGTGAAGTATTTGCATTTAACTTATACCCATCCTCTAATACACGTCAAATCATCTCTAGATTACTTATAATATCTAATACAATGTAAATGGTACATAAATAGTTGTTATGCTGTGTTGTTTAGAGAATAAGGACAAGAAAAGTATCTGTATATGTTCAGTATAGATGAGATTTGTTTTTTCTCAAATATGTTTGATCTATGGTTGACTAAATTCACAGATGCAGAACCTGCAGAGATGGAGGGTCAACTGTACTTAAAAAACAAGAGCATGTTGCATAAGGTACAGTGTCTCTGGGTCAGACTTTAGAGTATGCAGAAAGATGAAACAAATGAGTAGCCTAGTCATGGTCACTACCTGCTTTTAGACATCAGGGACAGCCATACTGAGTGCTTCTTATCATGTGCTTCCTTGACACACTTATTTTTCCTGTTGCATTTTCTAATAAAATTCTTTTTTATTAGAAGGTTTCCTTTTCATCTTTTTGGCTCCTTGTTCTTCAATTAAAATCAATTTTCATTTTTCCATCTTTTGTTTTCTTTTAAGCCACTAAAGTACTACAAATGCCAGCTGCCACCATCCATCCATGACTTGTCCCTGGTAGACTATGACTGAGAAGAGCAGAAGAGGAAAGAGTTAACCCTGAGGTCCAAAAGCATCTTTATTCTTTCAACCAAAATGAAACCATCAGAAGATTTGTAATGACTTAAGCAGATAGAAAATCAGCGAACAATTTAGATATTTTTTAATAAAATATATTTTGATGGGAAAACACCAGATACTTTGTAAACCGAACCAGTGTTTGTTTGATTGTTAAGTGCATGTGTTTAGCAATAAGTACAACTGAACCTTTTTAGTAGAAGAGATCGGAGATGGGAAGGATGTCATCATATGGCTTCATGCCTGATGTCCCCCTGCCAGAAAACTGGGTTTCAGGGCCTAAGAAAGCATGCCTTCCTAGGTTCTATGGTTTCTGCAAGAGCAACAGGCATACTGGGAGCTGAGTTCTTCCTTTTGGATGTGGATGATTCTATTGGTCAGGCAGAACTCTAGGGTAAAGTCAAAAGGAGTCCCAAACAGTGGTCAGAGAATATACCACTATGCCCCAGTATTGACTATTATTCCAGGTCTAGTATATTAGCAGAGAAAATAAAGCTTCTTGTACATCCCATGTCTCATATCACTACTATGGCCATAATTCTTAACATATGAGGTAGACACTGTATCCAGATCTATTTTGAGAAGCGCTGGGACAGGAGAGAAACTAAGCTTAGGGCTTTGTCAAATTTATTTTCTTGATATTCTCTGAGCCCCACTTGTTTTATTTGCAAAAACAGGGAGGGGAAGGGAACCCCACAACAATACCCACCCTGTAGATTTGTTGCCATAAGGAATAATTCCCTGACCAAGCAGTTCTCCAACATTAGAATTTGTTCTCCAACAAAGCACAAAAACTACAGTATATGCAAAGCTTTGAGCACCATCTGTGGTATAGAATACACATTTAGTAAGTGATAGCACTTGTTATATTATGCTTACAGAAGAAAACCACATGATTCAGCTGTTAGCCCAGGACACAGGACCTGTTCATGGAGCAGTTTGGCTTTCTAAGTTAAGTTACCAAGCCAACTGTTTTCAAAACAAAAATCATCATGCCATAGAGTAAGAGAGGATAAGAAGTCTGCCAATAAAGTAGAGGTCAGTGAGTGAAACACTGTTGCTCATTGTACCAGCTGGAAATTACTGCCTGGTGTGGTGCACAGCCTGTCTTTTAAAACTGGGCTCTTCCTTCTCCTTCTAGTCCTCCCACTTTTCTACACTGAGTGGACAGATGAAACATTTACTATGACTTATTTGCTGTTCTTTCTTTCTTTTTTAAAAACAATATCTTTATTTTTTATATGGTACTGAGAATTGAACCCAGTGCCTCACACAAGCTAAGTAAGCACTCCACCACTGAGCCACAACCCCAGCCCCCTGCTTTTCTTTTTATGGAAAACTATCATCATTAAGTAAAGGCAAATTAAAAGGATAGTTGAACACATTTATAATAATATAAGTAACATACTAAACAAGTAACTAATGAGGACAAAAGGCAAGTTCATTTCTTACATGATCCTTTTGGAGGCCCATGCGGGCCTTTGCACAAGCTGCATCTTCACTAAGGAACCCTGACCACCACCCTTGTCTTTATCTCATGAGTTCCTCAGGTAGTAGCATCACTTCTATAAGCTACAAGACTTACTGTGACTGTTGAAGAACTTTTTTTTTGGTAACAGGAATTGAACCCGGGGTGGTGCTTTACCACTGAGCCACATCCCAAGACCTTTTTATTTTTTATTTTGAGACAGAGTCTCGCCAAGTTCCTGAGGCTGGTCTCAGACTTGTAATCCTTCTGCTTCAGCCTCCAGAGTTGCTGCAATTACAGGCATGCACCACTGCACCCAGCTTCGCTAAAGAATTTTCAAGGGTTGGTTCTCTTCCTGTATGTTTTTTTTTTTGCACACTCTTTATCATAGACTTTATTAAACATTACTGAAGTTTCCCTTCTATACATTTGACTCTTCAGTGAGAAAGTATGGGCCACGAAGGGAGAGATGATGAGCCTGGCCCTTGCAGGGGGCCTGGCACAGGCAGCGTGGGCATCATCAATACTGCTTGCAAATATTCCTGGCTCTTCGCTCCCAGGGTACATGATAGGGCTGCACGTCTCTGCATGCCCTGGTTTTGTGGTGCTGTGAAGAGTATATTCTTTCCAGTTAGAATCACGTGGAAGTGAAGGGTACTACTTCTGGGCCAGAGCCGTCAGTTGTCAGTGCAAGATGCTACACAGCTCTCTTTCCCTCAGTCACAGGGACCAGCAACTCCCTGGAGAGTAGCTGCTCCATCAGCCTGGATCATTCAGTGAAAATCATGCTGAGCAGAGTGCCGAGCTGACCCATGATGGATACAAGAGCATGAAGCAAATCCTCATCACTGCAGACCACTGAGATTTGGGCATTGTGATTAACATAATGGGGCCCATCCTGATACAAAATTCCATACTACTGATGAATGAATAAAAAAGAAACAGCACCGTGATCTCTCTATCCACTTGAATACCTTGAACAGCCTTCAAATTCATTGTTTCTCATTCAGGGAAGCCCATACTTCAAATTTAGATTCTTCTTAGAATCTCTAGAAATGACCAAGAGTACATTTGGATGTATAATAACACCTTAGAAAATTCTTTGTATCTAAACCAGAGAGGTGACACACTGCAATGTCCTTGGCAATACTGAAAGGCCCTCTGTGGTTTCATGATGCTATTGGTCATGACATATTGTGCCCAGTGGTAACTCAGCTCAGTGTGAAAGCAATTGTCACTATTACTGAGGTAGGTGGGCCCTGCTGCCCTCGCCATCCACTTTTCCCTTAGTTTCTGTTCTTTTTCAACACACACACACACACACACACACCTCTACTCCTCTTTCTCTGTATTTCAAAATGAATCCGCACAGTGACAAAGACCATATTCCCTATATCATCTTACTATTGGCTATAATTCACATTTTGGATTAATCATTTATCTTTTTCAAGTATTGGTTTCCTGTTGGGAGATTACATATGACTTGAAATAGAGAATATATGAAAAACAAAGTAGAACTGCAAAATATTAGCCACATCTATGATATGTGATTTGAAGGGAGCCAGAAGGCATAACTGCCCTTAAATTGTCAATACTCCTTTGTGTTAATGTCTCTGAGAGGGCTTTATGAAGTTTAGTCAATCACTGTAGGTGGACTAAAACTAATTCAGTATTACCCTAAAATATCTGCTAGCTAATATGGTCTAAAAACATGGGAACATGGAATAAAATATGCTCAAGGCATTGAGGAAGTGTTTCAATAGCCTCTCTAGTCAGGTAACTACAGACTGAAGGCCATGATCACACAGGGTAAAGGTTATTGACAAGAGCTACTTTCTAGCTCCATCCAGGGTCAGTGCAGCACTTCCCATGGCTGAGCAACACAGATGTTTGGAGAAACATCTGTATTTTCTGGGTAACAATCCCTTACCAAGGGCCTCCATCATCATCAACAGAGCTACGCTTAATGAGATGGCTAAGGAACTAAAAGAATTCAGGTACTTATAAGAAGGTCAAACAAATTTTAAATGACTAAAATTTTTGTTTTGGGAATATTCTTTTGTCCTTACTTTATGCCAATAAAATTAAATTGTGTGTGTGTGTGTGTGTGTGTATGCATGCACACGTCACACAGGAAACGATAGAAACAGTTTAGAAGATTTTTCTTTTACTTTTCTCCCTTTCAGTAGAAAAGAAAATAGTATTCCTATTTCTTCTCTTCTATACATACTTAACCTGAGAGGTTAAGATCAAATCACTGAGTGCTTAATACAATGTGTAAAGGTACAGTAAATAACACCAGCACTAAGGGAGGGCAATATTATCCAAAGGTAAATGATGTGTCGCTTTTTCAGTGTCTAAAATTTTTTTATCAGCCATTCCTTTGTGACCTGGTAGGGTATATATATCCAAGTTACATGTTAGGCTACTGAGGTTCACAAGGTAGAACGGCAATCTGGGGAGCGAGTTTGATTTCTAAAGTCTCTTATGTCTCTAAGGCTGCAGATCAAAGTAGAATGGGATAAGAATAGCCTGATGCTAGATTCTGGTTCTTTAAACTTTGTCAGACTTTGGAGACACATTGTTTATACTATTATGAAAAAATAAAAACAGAGGCAAAAGAGCATTATTATGAAGTCCAAAGATCAGAGCTAAGGAAAACATTTAGTTACATATTTCTGATACAACACAAATCTGTATCTGCTTCCTGGCTAAGGGGAGCAAGGGAAGGGAAGACTCCTGAAGATACTGAAATCAAAGACCGAGAAGCAATCACTCTTTCCACTATTACAGGGTAAAATGTCTGAATAATTAACACTGGTGCAGAAAGGCTTGCAGGGAGATTTGAGGCTTGTTCCAACGCTTGATGAGAGAAGCATTAACTCGAAGATAATGCACCAGAAGATGGCATTCTCTGAAATCAATGGCAACTTCCAGTCCGTACCCAGCTATTGATTCTTTATTGTACCATGATAAGCCACTTTAAATGACCTCAGCAGAGTAGAATAAAATTGTAGGTTCACCTCCATGTGCACTTGGCTATTTCTCATACAATCTCAGTCTTCAAACAATGTGCTTTCCAAAGAAAGAAGAAACTAAACAAGATCTATATCACAAATTCCACTTTTCTTAAGAAGCCAGATTTCTTCTTGCCAACTGTGCTGGCAATCTTTCATTTGCTTCCACCCTTTCCCCACTCACTCTTACCCTTAAAGGCTGCATGGAATGGTCTTTAGCAGTAGGTTTCCTTGCATCCTGTTCCTGTTGGGACAGGCTAATGGAGCACACTGGTGAGACACTGGCTGCAGTGGGCTGTGGAATCACAGTGGCCTAGATCTGTCCCTTACTGAAAGACTCAGGTCGTCTCAGTGCTATCTGTATAGGTCTTTCTGTGTCTGGGTTCTGTTTCCTCAGCTCCTCAGGTCTTGGGTGGAAAGAGACTCTTACTATCACCCTAGGCTGGGGTTCCCCTCACCCTGCTCCATGTTGGTGAAGAGTCCCTTTTTGATACTCTCCTCAAATTATCCTAATTTGAACCATGTGGTTTGTTTCATACTGACTGATAATTTGTTTCAAAAAAGTGAAGAATTAATCATTTTGATGATTTGGAAAACAGGAAGAAAAAAGGCTTGAATAGGAAAACTGTTAAACCGTATTCATGGTTTTTCTTCCTTATTTAGAAGGCGCACCCCTTGGAGTATTTGAGCTCTGACAATCTCTTCATGGAGTTGGGATGTGTCTGGGTTCTTGTTTCCACCAGAATTGCTTTTGGGACTTATGCATGTGTGGAGATGAATTCGTCACTGTAGCATGTGCCTGCAGGAGTTGGGTTCAGGTTTTCTGAAACTCTCTAGCCCCTATCACTAATACTCTCTGATTCCTCTTGTTTCATTTTGCACTCTGTGAAATGAAGGGGAAAAAAATCCCCCAACAAAACCACACAAAAAGCTGTGCTTAAAGATCGATCATGACATAGTTAAAGTGAAAGAGAAGAGAAATACAGGAATAATTTGGAGGCTCCTTCAGATTATAAAGGCATCTGCCAACCACTCTTTGTCTTTCTGGGTCCCTCAAATAAAATTTAAATTACAGCATGAGGAACCTACATCAGAGACTTAAAACAGAGCCATTATGTCTATGAAAGTTATCATCTTTTGAAGAACTGAAAGCTGTGAAATTACTTTCTCTGGATATCTTTGCAATTTAAGTTCTTTTCTCTCTGGGATACTTTAGTTCTGACTCCCTCCGAAGGCAAAGTTTGAGATTCAATAACTGCTCAAGGTCCCTTCTTAGCCTATAACATATTAATCAGAAAGCATGAACACTCACAAGGAAATATGGAGAACAAGGTTGGAATTAAACAAAGAAGCCATAGAGCTGATCATGGGAAGCAGGTGGCACAACAGTGGGTGACTCAGAACCAGATAGATGAGCAGCACACACTTGTGACAGACACGGGTTCACAAATAGGGAAGGGACTGTGAGCAACATGACAGTGAAATAGGTCAATTTCTCGAAAAACTGTTTGAGAAGTATGTGATTATAAAGCAATTAGAGCCAAATTTTTGGGGGTGGGGTACCGGGAATTGAACTCAGTGGTACTTGACCACTGAGCCACATCTCCAGCCCTAATTTGTGTTTTATTTAGAGACAGGGTCTCACTGAGTTGCTTAGCACCTCGCTGTTGCTGAGGATGGGTTTGAACTTGGCGATTCTCCTGTCTGGGCCTCCCAAAGTGCTGGGATTAAGGCGTGCGCCACTGTGTCCGGCTCCAAATGTTATTTTAACAAACATCTGGACACTATACCTACCATGCTCTTTCAGAGGGCTTTATGTTATATAAAAACTATAAGCACTTTTTAAAAAATTATGTATGAGACAATAAAAAGATGGGTCATGTTCATATTCCCAACTCAAGGAGTGTTCAACACAGCAGTGTGTACAGATGGAGACAATATGATTCAAGCGATGGTTTAAAAAAGCTATAAATCCCTATGCTTATATGTATGAGGAAAACACTGGCACCATAACACTAATTGATAATTTTCCTCTCTGGGGAAACAACAATCTTGATGCCTGGAGAATTTAGTCACCTTAAAGGAAACACACTTTATTCTATGTGGGTCACTGTGAATTGCACTTATTCATTTTTCACTTTAAAAAAGATAATGTGGTTGGTGGTTTGAAACAGCACTTTGAGCCAAAACCCATGATGCACTTCCATCAACAGATCTATAACCAAATATCAATATTTAGCTTTCAGATGAGTGCTACATATTATTTTCAATTGTGGACATTTAGGACTTTAGCTGAGTGAGAAAAAGATCAAAGTCTTCAGAAGGGTTTTGTACTCATTTCAACAGATTTTCTCTGCCCTCCGACACATGTCCCATCACTTTGTTCTGCTGTGATGCCCATGGAAGATCTTGTCAGTGTTCTTCAGGGCACACTACAGAAGTAGAAAAACAGCACTATGTACACCTTTCCCCTAAAAAGAAGTTCTTGGCTTGACACTTTTCCTTTCCATTCCCAGGAGGCTGTGTCTAGCTGCCAGTCCCATGTTCTCTCAAATCCCTGGCCCCTGTCCAGTCCAGCTCTCCCTCAGCCTCCTTCAAATGAATCTGGCAATGCGTCTTTTAGTTTTGCTCTGGTCCTGGAGGCTCCTCCTCTGTGGGTCTCTATGTGACATCTTTCTTTCTCTAGCCAGGACTGCTACTGGCTCCTCCTGATGGGGGAGCCCCATCTCTAAGACTGAGCTCTGCTCCATCCTGTAATCAAGGCCCCAGAGTATATCCCAATCAGGATCAGGGACATTTTGTCCTTCTGATCCTGAGCCTGCCTGAGTTACCTGGTGAGCACCTCAGGTCTTTCAAGACTTACCCTTTTCTTTTTTGGGGGGTAAGTACCAGGTATTGAACTCAGGAGCACTCGAACATTGAGCCACATCCCCAGTCCTATTTTGTATTTTTAAATTGAGAGACAGTCTCACTGAGTTGTTTTGCTTAGCACCTCAGTTTTGATGAGGCTAGCTTTGAACTTGTGATCCTCCTGCCTCAGCCTCCTGAGCTGCTGGGATTACAGGCATGCACCACTGCACCTGGCTAGACTTACTCTTTTCTTTACACTTAAATTTTTCCCATTGAGGGTGCTTGGGGCCATTATCTGTTGTTGGATGCATATGAAAAAAACATCTCATTCTTAGGCTGCATATGCCCAACAAATTAAACTCTGGTGCCTCCTCAGATCCCCCGTTCCCTGTTGGTCTCTTACACTGTCCACGATCACTCATGTTCTCCAGATGTCCTGCCCTACTTGGTTGATTATCTTCCTCTACCCTTAGGTAAATTGTGTTTCAGTGAATTCCTACTGTGTATTATGCTACTTTCCACCATACCTGATGTTACAGCAGATAAGAGGAACACATCCATCATGTCTATCTTTACAGACATTACAATGATCTACTCGTAGGATTTACTTCTTCACAGGAACAGTGTCTCAGAGTTTCCTAATCTTTGCTTTCCCTTTCTTCATTAGAAAGCTCTAGCTTAAGTTCCTCTAACATTGTATTTTCCTCTTTATATTCCATCAGATAAATTCTGGTAGATGCAGTTGGTAGATGGGGGATGATTCCTACCTAGAAAGACTAGTGACAGGTTAACCAGGCAGGGCTTAGACAATCTTGGAAAGACTACGCAACAGAAAAAGGCCATCTAAGGAAACATGTTCCAGGGGTAGTACAGGGTCACTCTACACAGATGATTAGGTAAAAAACAAAACCAAGTGAAGCAAAGAGATCAAAGAGACTTATTGATGTGGAAAGTAAGGGTCCTTCTCAGGAACTAAGATTAAAACTGTTTTTGGCTTTATTCCCTCCCATGTCTTATATTTGAAATCTACTATTATTGAAATATGCCCTCCGAAAGTTCATGTGTTGGAAACTTAATTCCCAAATTCTATATGTTGGTAATATTTGGAGATGGATCTTTTGGGAGATAAATTAGGGTTAGATTCCATCATAAGGGTGGGCTCCTGTGATAGAATTAATGACTTTAAAAGAAAAGGAAAAGAGACTAGAATTGGCATGCCTACTGGCTTGCCCTGAGATGTCTCCTGCCATGTCATGACACAGCAGAAAGGTCCTTACCAGATGCCAGCGCTTTGACCCTGGTGAGGACCTTTGCTGTAAGAAATCAATCTCTGTTCTTTACAAATTACCCAGTCTCAATAACGCAAAATGGATGAAGAGTCACTGCCAGATTCCTCATCTTTGGAGAAATCACTCAAAAGAGTAACTCTTCATTGTCTTGAAGCCTACTCTCTATCTTGGGTGCTGGGAAGGAGAGTGCTTCTCAAGGCTGATGCTCTTGTCACACAATGCTCATTCTGTTTCTGCCCCAAGTCTAGCACTACTTGACTGTTTTATAAACAGACAGACAGACAGACAGACACACACACACACACACACACACACACACACACACACACGCCAACTCTCTCAGAGAGAGAGAGAGAGAGATGGAGAGGAGAGAGAGAGAGCTGTAATTGTTGTGCCATTTCAGCAATTCCTTTCAGAATGCATGCACCCCTAGCAAATTTTTAGGGGAATAACACCAACTGTTAGTTATTTAGAGCAATTTGCTTGCTTTTCCAAACTCGTTTCCCCATCTACAACATGGGGACACTCATGCAATTCATTAAATGAGATAACATTATGCTAAAATAGTCTATAATGAAGAATGAGCCCAATGTTAGTGGCCGTTACTTTCAGTTCACTTTGGTAGTGCCCTACAACCTCTATCTAAAAGGTTACTTGCTCAATAAATGTCATTGACTAAATGACTGATAAAGTAATTTGGACCTGAACTCTCTCAATTAACTCTAGTAGCACAGGTCTGTTTTTCACGGTCACTGACATTATCTGAGAATGGATTTTTGAGCTGTGAGGTTTACATGGGGGATGATTACCCTCTGGCAGCCACACAATGAGAATTCAAACAGAGACATCAATCTTTGGCCTAGCTCTAGAAACTTCATCTACTGTTTTTAAATTTGTAAGCATAGAATCAAAGGCAATATATGATTGAGAATGGTATTAACAGGATGATGCTTGAGAGGCCTATCTATTCTTCAAATCTGAGATGCCCTTCAATCCAGTGCTCCTTCCCCAGTCATATACCATCATCATAGGTTGTTTCCAGGGGAATTCAATGAGGTCATACTTCTTATCCTACAAATACTCTCACAAACTAATTTAATCACTGGTTATGGTGTTTGGGGTGGGGTAATCCTTTGTGGGAGACACCAGGGCATGGCTTAGATTCTCTCTTACCCTGACCTCAGCACAGAAGCCCTTCTCCACTCAGATGTGGGAAGCATTGGCAACCAGCATCTCTCAGCTGAGACCCTCTCTAGAAGTCATCTGAGGGTCCAGAAAGCCACTTTGCCCAACATCATGGGGCAGCATGAACCCAGGGACTGGTCAGTGTAGAAGTATAAAGGTCTAGTTCACTTCATCCCAACTGCCGACAGCTGTGAAGGGTCACTCCAGAGCATGGTGTGAGGCTAGCTGAGTCCACGTCTGTGAAGTTGCAGTGCAACTTCTTCCTGCCCAATCCACCTCACCACACTCCCCATATTCCCCCACATGTTAAGCCCAGGGGCTCTTCCTAATAGGTTACTGCCTACCAATCTCCATCCCTGAGATGCTCCCCAGGAACAAAACTCTGACACCATTATCGCATGACAGTAGGGAGTGTTTGTAATGTCCTGGTGCAGGCTGATGGTTAAGCTCCCGCCTCCCAACAGCACCATGACTAGGTTTAGAATTGTGCAGCTGGGGAAAGAAAAAGCCTTTAATTTCCATGTGCTCCTCTTGCTGGCCTTCTGATTAAGTGTTTATTGATATTTACACAAGAGCTCTCTATTGTTGTTCCAGCAAGATGAGAAACAAATCTGGAAGCTTCCTTGGTAGAAATGGGCTGGGAAAGTGGTCCCTTGATGCTCCTTGTCAACCAGAGATGAGGCCAGGTCACTGTGCACAAGGACAGTCCACATGTGGTACACAGAAGGCCAATGAGATAGCATGGGTCTGGGGAACAGATCTTTGGGAAACCTGTTTTCCAATATTTTCCTCTAAAATCTGGTCAGGCAGCCACTTCCTGAGCTTCTTCTCAGTTGTAACAATAGCTCCCAGAGAGGGTTCTGTCTGCCCAGCTGAAGTGGCCCGTAAACAGAACATGACATTTAACAGCACAAGCTCACTATTTTTCTAGCAGATTCCTGGCAGAAGTTGGCTTTTGAATTAAACGAATGGCACATCATGGTTCAATTTCTCCACATCATTTCTTTCCTTCCAAGAGTGGCAGCCCAGGACAGCAAGGGCCTGATAAGGTCAGCCCTCACTTCCTCTCTGATGCACAGGGAGTCTGAGGTTTCTGATTGGCTGCTAGCAAAGTAATTGACTGCATGTCCTATTTTCCAGCCTCTGAGGGAGAAAACACAAAATGAAAACAAAACCAGATTCTGGCTGAGACAAAACTGCAACCAGGCCACATACTGACCTTGTTCATAACTCTGGAATTCTGAGAATAAGAACAGGGAGTTTGTTTGGTGTTACTGAGGATGCACATTTCTTCCTTGCTGAGGAACTCCTATCTGTCTTGGTCTCATTGGGGAGTTCCCTGGAAGAGGACAAGCTGGAGGATAGGGAGGAAACCGAGTAAGCTGGAAAGTGAAATGCCAAGTGAAAAGAAGTCGATGCAAAAGTCCAACACAGAGAAATTAACTTATATATTGGGCATGTGCATCCACTGGTGACATCATGTTCTGACATAGCTAGGGGCTGGTGTGCTGTTTTGACCTCATTATTAGTGACAAAAGTGAAGAAGAAAGTTTGCTTAATGCTTTGTGTTTTTTACTCAAGTTAGGATAACCATTAGAAAACTTAAAAATACCAAATACAAAAACTGAAAAGAAAAAAAAAAATCAAAATCACCTGTGACTTCACCTTCCAGAATTAATCATTGTTAATATTTCAGCTCAGATGAAGGATTACATTTCTATTCTACTATATACTATAATATGTACTGTATATGAAAGAATATACTGCTTTGTGAGTTTTGTTTCCACTTAAATTATGGCATGTCTACAATTTTATTTTATTTTTTAAAAAATTTTTTTAGTTATAGATGGACACATCTTTATCTTTATGTGGTGCTAAGAATCAAACCCAGTGCCTCACATGTGCGAGGCAAGTGCTCTGCCACTGAACCACAACCCTAGCCCCATGTCTACAATTTTAAATGGCGGCTTAGTTTTTCCTAAAACTAATAAATTATGTGTTCCATAATTTATTTGACCATGCCTCTATTAGAAATTCAGGTGTTTCTTATTTTGGGCTATGCTGCCCACCCTCAATGAATGACCTTGTAGCTCAATCTCTGCACACGTAAACATGTTCATGACTATTTCCTTAGGATAAAATCTTAGAAATAGTATTGAAAAGGTTCCTTTATTGTTAATTCTGCCTCTTCTGTCCTAATCTCTTTCCCAGTCTAGGAAGCAGGGAAAAATGAAGTAGAGGAAAGCTAAAATAAGGGACAGGTGTGATGCAAAATACTACAGCTTTTTTCTATGCAGTATCAATGTGCTATGGGATGCAGGGTAGCGGGGAAGATAGAAGTGGGTGTTCCTAACAGATTCCTTGATCCCTAACTGACTTCCATGCTGTGAGACACATGGGCTTTTATGTAACTGGTTAATTTCCTAAATACTGAATGCAAAGAAAATGATTGGAATAATTTTTTAGCGTGCAATTATCAGCACCTGCTTCACAATACAGTTAGGTTTTAATTTGAAATGTGTGAGAGAGAAGGTCCTTAAACCTTCAGGTGCATCAAAATCACCTGGCAGGTTTGCGTTTTGTTGAGCCCCACCCCAGAGTGTGAGATACAGAAGGTCTGGGATGGGCCTGAGCATTTGCATTTAACAACTGCCAGCTGATGCTGATGGTACAGGACTCACACTTTGAAAACTACAATTTTAGCAGGACTTATTTAAAGGACCTGCAGTATATACTTGGTTTTATTCAAATGCTGCCTATGTTAGCAAAAAAAAAAGTCTCTTCTTATGTCAATAATTGTTTCCCAAATTACCTGTTTGATGAATTTTAATTTTATGAAATTGGATTGGATTTTCTGAAATAATAGGCCCTATTTCTAATGCAAATCCAGTTTCAAGGTGGTGATGACTCGCTAGGTAAAATCTTGGCTGAGTAGGTGAGGGATATTTACTGGAGATTTAGGTGCTGAAAAGACACATATAGTATCTAAGGTAAAAGTAAAATATGAATGATGATGATGATGATAGTTGACCTTTGCTGAGTGCCTATTATGAATCTGGGACTTGCACAAGAATTTCAGGAGTCTCAACTCACTTAATGTGTACTGCAATTGTAGGAGGAGGCTCCTATCCCATTTTTTTCTCTGAATAAGATGAGGTCAAGGTATATTTTTTTCTTTTTTGGTACGGGGGATTGAACTCAGGGGCCCTCGACCACTGCGCCACATCCCCAGCCCTATTTTGTGTTTTATGTAGAGGCAGAGTCTCACCAAGTTACTTAGCGCCTTGCCATTGCTGAGGCTGGCTTTGAACTCACAATACTCCTGTCTCAGCTTCTCAAAGTACTAGGATTACAGGTTTGCGCCACTGCGCCTGGCTAAGGTATATTTCATATGCTATGGAAAGTGAATTGTTTAGTTATTTGCTGCGGCCATCTATTTATTTGGAATACAGACCTTGAAACATTTCCAATCATGGCAAAGGACAGTGTAATAAGCTTCAACAATAAGGCAGTAGTGAAACTTACCTCGATTAAAGAGTAATTTGCTAAGATCAATATTTTTTAGTCTTGCATATGAATTACTGGGTAATGTAAAGCCACAGTTTCTTAGGATGATAATCCCACTTTAGATGTATCCAGGAAAGATTTGAAGAAAGATTAATTATATAACATCATCTTTTTTTTTCACTAGCTTTCCCCATCAATACAGTAATAATAGGAAAAATAAACATTTCTTTATAGAGGGAAAAGTTAAGTGATGCAAAAAAAAGAATTTACCAAACTGAGAAGATTTAGCATGCCCATGGTTCATAAAGATCCCTTAAGTTAGATGATGTTTATACAGAAAAATTCTTCTTATATAAGCAGAATCAAAGATCAGAATGGGTCTGTTCTTTTGTTCCTGGTTCCTGATTCTCTCATGCTGCCCTCTCTGTCCACCAGTCCCCACGTTGTGTCTTTCCCATCCAAATCGTACCTGAACTTGAAGGCTCAAGTCCAGCAGATTCTCATTCTGTGATCCAGGATACTTAACCTAGGGTCTAGATACATGAGTCCATGAGTGCTCACATGCCCACAGATGTACATCTCCAGTGGTTCAGTAAACTCTTTGGATACATGCATATGCATGCATAATGGAAGACATGTTTTTCTGGAGAAAGGTCTATTAATTTTATTAGGTTCTTCAAGAGATTCATAGTTTCCTTAATTCCCCAAACCAAAATTATCTCTTTCCTGTGAATTATCCTATTAGTTGTACAACTCTTGTGATCCTTAGCACACGCATCCTGCTCATTTCTGTTTTCTCTCCTTGCTAGATTATAAACCCCTTCAGGGCAGGATCCATTTCTGAATCACCCTTGGCTTCTTGCCTAAGCACTTAGTACAGAGAAAGCCCTTAATAAATATTTATTGAAGGAAGGAAAGAATAAAGAATGGGCAGCAGAGAGGGAAACTTCAAAAACTATTAGATTTATCCCCGAGTTTCTTGACAAGGTTACACCAAACTGCCTGCAATAGACGACTCTGCAAGTGCCAGATACTAAATCACTTTAGAAAAATCACTTTCTCAGCGTGGTTCACTGGCTACAGCCTAGGACTGTGTTTTGACTCAATCTACATTCCATCTCTGTCTTTAATTTGATGTGTCACCTTGTAGGACTACTACTTAATTTGCAAAAGGCCTTAGAAAATACAAAACAGACACAGAAAGTATCAAGTAATTAGGATGAAGAAACTGCTGGAATGATTTAGCTATATTCAATGATGACCAAAATTTGTTCATTGATTCATTCATGGATTATAAATCTACTAATATGTCAAAAATCGGCCCCAGGAAATACATTGGATGGATCAAATTACACAACAATAGAAAACTCATGCCAGAAACAAAGTATTTGATATGTTCTTGTGGAGTTTGCTGATGGCTCTGCCTTTGTCGCCTAAAGGAAACTCTCCTCTCTACATAAGACCACTGCATGAGTGGATTAACAGAAACATCTAATAAAGATTAAGAAAACTTCCACTTTTAAAAACACTCATTTTGCTGGAGGTGTGGTTGGGTGGTAAAGCACTTGTCCAGCAGCCAGGAGACCCAGTTCAATCCCAAACATGCAAAAAAATCAGAACTAAACAAACAAAAATTCCCATGTTGTTAAATTATTTGATTAATATTTTAAAATATGTCATTTTTTGTTCACAATTACCATATCACATAAACACGTAAACCCTCAAAAATTCCCTCTGAACAGAGAACAGATGAGGATATGTAGGCTTATAAAGTTAGATCTCTGTAAAATTTTACAAAGTTTCAATTTAATAAGGCTAATATCTTATAGTTAATTTTGATAAAAATTTAGGCATCTTTGTTTTCGGGGAAAAGTATCAATCATTTTAAAAGCCTGAAACATGGATTTCAATAGATTGAACAAATTAAAGATTTGTTTATTTATTTATTAACTTACTTATTTATTTTTTTGCTGTGCTGAGAACACAGCAAAACCTAGGAACCTAGGCCCCTGAGCAAGCTAAATAAGCCCTCTATTATTAACTTACACTCCCTACCCATTAATTTATTCTGTTTCAAAAAAACTGTACTTTTACCATTTAATGAGAAAAAGATGACCACACAAATGCTATAAAACTTCTTATTGAAAATAGCCACTTATACTTATTGGTTGGTCCAGATGGATTTTATAGATAATGTATTGTGCCCAATATTTAAAAAACTACATACAGCAATGGCTTCTACTAGTGAATTAGCATCTACTATCCACATTTTGTTATAGCTGGCAAGATTTGAGAACACTTTTTTTAAATGCCTATGTCTACATAGAAGTCTCCATCTTTTAGAACATTCTGGTCAAGTTTTTCCATGCACATTCATTTAAAAAAGTTGTTATTTAAAAACTGTTCCTACATGATAGATTTATTTTGAGCTTTTAGAATGATTGCTTAAGGCAGGTTTCTCTTTAAAATGCAGAAATACACAAATGGAACCAATCCATACCATATATAATTCCTGATATGTCTGAGTACTGGGGACCGCTTCCAGTGGGAAGACAAAAGGAAACAGATGTATTTGTGAGTGAACAGATGTGGCATGTCACACATGCAAACTCACCGATTTGACTCTAAAAGCCAGTCTTCTTCCCATCCACCTTATGCAAAGTAAAGGGCTTTGCATGCCTGGAAGGGGATGCGTTAAGAAATGACCTTTGCAGAATAAACAAACAAAAATTAAATTAGGCTTAAAGTACTTCCATCTCCCTTAATAGTTCACAATTTAGTTATAATTAATTATTGTTCTTCTTCTTGTGAAGACAACGGATACACACATTTAATATTAATTTTTCAATTTTCTTCCCAGTATCATATACCATTTGATCCTCAGAATAAACATTTTATATTAAGTTGAACTAATAATAAATTTAAATGCATTTTCCTGTTATTTGAGAAAGGTTTAGCTAGAATGCTGAAGTATAAACCACAGTTATTGTATTAGGGGGAAATTCAAATTTAGGACAATTTGCTGATTTTTAGGTGAGCAGAATTGATATTTCTTGTATGCACAGGATGACAGAGACAAGCAACATTCTTTTTCTCTACTTCTCCTGGTCCTCTGTTTTCTTTATTTTTTTTCCTCTCTAGGTATATCCAGTCCACACTAAAACCCTGAAACTATTGAGAGAGCAGACTTTCACAGATAAGGTTAAGCTCGCTAAATATTAAGTCATTCCAAGAATAATTCTAGAATATTATGGACTGCCTATATATTTCTAAGGCTGGGACCAATCCGAAGCCAAATGAGTGACATCTTGTACAGGGAGTTGTTGCTTTTTTTAGAACGTAGAGCTTGCTCTCTCCCTGGCTGTGGGGTGGACGTGCAGGTTGACAGACGTAGGATTTATATGCTTCCTGTGTGACACGGTTTCTCACCAAGTCTCAGAGAACTTTATACAAGGGCACAAGAAGGACAAAGCTTCACAGAAGCAGGTGTACTCTCAGATACAACAGGAAGTGTCACGGCAATGCTTTTTGCAAAAAGACAGCCAGGCACCAAAGGAATGGACTCTACTATGTGCAGAGAAGAGAGATAATCAGGGGTAAAAAAGTGCTGTGGGAAGCCCATCTCCCCCAACCCCACTCACCTTTCCCCTGTGACCACATATAGACATACATCACCCACCATGTCTGGCTGAACTGAAAATCAGACAGCTGCTAAGAGAAGCAGGAAATACAAAAGATACCCAATTGTTCTTCATTTGTTCAAATTACACAAGAAAGCTAATAATAGTGCAAAAGAAGTTGTGAGATGTTAATGATATCATAACATTAGGATAATCAAAATATTCTATTTTTCGTTATCAAAAACAAGTTACAGCTGGGTGTGGTGGTATACTCTTGTAATCCCCAGTGAACTGGGAAGCTGAAGCAGGAGGATTGAAAGTTTGAGGCCAGCCTCAGTGACTTAGACCTTCAGCAACTTAGTAAGACCCTATCTCAAAATTAAAAAAATAAAAAGGGCTGTGGAAGTAGCTTAGTAGTAAAATACCCCTGGATTCAATGTCAATCCCCAGAACACTTCCCCCCCAAAAAATAAGTTACATCATTTCATCATTAGGAAAAAGCTTAAAACAAAACAATGCCAAAGCTCATGAGACATCAGCAGCACTATTATTCGATTTAAGAGTTTTCTATGACTTGGGCTTTGTTCCTACTTTGCACTTAAAAGAAAAAAAGATCCTAAATTAGGAAAGATATTAATATAATTTAAAATCTATTGAATAACAAAAAACAATTAGTACCAATGATCTCCAAGGGAGAAATTAAAACCAGCAATGTGGAATACAACTTTGGAAGTAGAAAGCTGTTTCATATAATTTGTGAGATTATGTATGTGAGATGTGAGATAGGATGTTATTATGGAAGGGGAGCCATTTGGAGGGTACAAGCCTAGAATTCAAGGTTGAAATTTATGCTCAACCTAAAATATAATACTCAGATATTGGCACAATATTAGAGACATTACAGATCATTGGAGGTGAAGAGTGTTCACACTAGCTTTTACATATAACTATTTTCTTAGGTGAGAAGTATGGACACCTGCCCATTCTTCCCACCAGCCAAGTGTCTCCAGGATGGACAGGGCAGTGTATTTAAGATATCTATTGTAAAGGGTCTACTTCTCCATCCCACCTCCAATTCTTCGCAGATACTTTTATTAAATACAATAAAAATTAATAGAACAATGATTTAAAAATCCAAAGATGTGCAAACTATAAGCTTCCATTTTTTATAATTAGGTTCCGCAGACAAGGTCAAACTGCTATCCATAAATGCCTACTCTCTATCTATTACTGTATTTATCTCATCACAGGCCACCGGCAAACAATCAACTTTAAGTAGCACTCAAAGAGACAGATATCTGTAATCACTTCATGAGGAAATACTGAAATTACTGAAGGAAAAGAGCAGGGACAGAAATGAAACAGAACTAGGTGTGCAAATATTCATGGGAGGATGACAACGTCAAAACAATGAAGGTACCACGGAAGTTCCCTGATGATCAACTCTGGAAAGTCAAAAAGCTTGCAGGCTCTCTGTGGGAATCACTGGGCTTGAAAATTTTGAGGATATCAAATGATTAGTGAGCTGCTGTACTTGTAGCTCAATGTGTAATTAACCTGCAGCACCTGCAGAGATTGAATATTATTACAGCAAACAGATTAGCTCTTCAGGCATGAATAAAAACTACCAGTTACATTCACTCAAATAATTATAAGGCTTACAACTTCGGAGGTTTCGGGATCTAAAATGGATTATCATCTGAAAGGAGTTTCCCAATGTGCCCTGAAATGGCATAAGTTCAAGTCTGTAAGATTTTTCTTTGGACAGCAACTTCAGCATTGGCTGTAAATGGGAGAATTTAAGTCAACTGATAACAGGATCCAAACTGGTAATATGTGTCCTCACAGTTTTAAGACCTCATTTTTATTCTGTGAGAAAGTTAGGTGCTTTGGGAGGCACGGAGATGTCTGCTGCTAGAGTTCAAAGCAGAGTATTATAGGCAATGACAGGCACCAGGGAAGACAAAGCCTATGTTTTAAAATGTCAAGTTATATAAACACGTAATTCAAAAGGGAAACAGATTAACTGCCTCTTAGCCTGAGGGAGCTGAACCAGCCCATCCTATGAAAATGGCCCAAGTCAACTTGACACTCAGCTCGGTCAGCGCAGCAAGTTTGGGTCTGCCATGAACATTTCCAACACATGGGCATCCGACTGCCCTCAAGACTTCCACACACTTTATTGTTATTATTTTCAGGAAGATGGAAGCAGAGGCTTTTGCAAAGGTGAAAGTCAACCATCCTTTTCTGATTTTAAAATGCGAGGGAACTTATGAGATTCCTTTTTTACCCACTACATGTAAAGACACTTACAAAGATGGCTCCATATGCTTCATGGACATCCGAGTTAAAGAAATAATCACCATATCCTCTTGTGATTTTAATTTAAAGAAGTATACCTATGCGTTTGAGGATATGATGAGATAAAATGGTCTCATACTTCTTTTTTTGTGTGTGTGGTAAATTGTTAAAGGCTCTATCAGAATCTGAAATTAGGCACTTCCAGAAACGACAGCCTAGCCACGTAGGGCTTGGTAACTCTCCTCAAAAAGGTTAGAGCCTAGCAAGAGTGACAAACCAAGAATTACAGAAAGTGCCAAGTAGTATGAGAGAGGTGGGCACATGCAGGGGACCAGGTTACAAGGCAGAAGTTATTTTTGAGACATGAGAACACTTATTTTTGGCTTTATTTCTCTGAAAGAGGGATCCTTAACTGGTCCACAGGCACTGAGAAGACACTTGATTTAATTGATGACAGTTGACAATGGTAGCAATTTTCTTCTCTTCTGGGGATAGAAGAAAGTAATAATTATTAAATCATATGGTTGTTTTTATTGGGCAGCATTTGACAAGTCCAAATCTATAGGAATCAAGATGTTTCACTTAGGTCCTTTCCACACAGCAAATGATTCATAGGAGCACGTGATCTGACATTAAATTCTTACAGCTTTCAAAGCTCAATGAATGACAAGTTGGCTTCAGAAGAAAAAAAAAATTCTTATGACATCCTACCATGATGACATAGATTTACAATGTTAAAAATTGACTCCCCCCCTCCATGGTTAGAGCAAGCTTTAGTGCAGACTTGTTAATGTAATGAGTAATTACAGCAAAAATATAATAATTTTGTTTTAGGCTCACAAATAAAAGTTGGGTCCTAGTCTGGTTACGAAATATAAAATAAAGCAGATTTAATAGGTAGCAATGCAAAGCCTAAGCTAGACTCTCAAGCAGAAGAATTATTTTTAAATTCCAAAGTTTATAGCCCTGGATGAAAAACAACACAAAAGCCCATCAACCAGTGAATGACTAAACAAAATGTGGTTCATTCATATCATGGAATTCAATTCAATAATAAAGGAATGAAGCACCGATTCATACTACAACATGGACAAGCTCAAAAATCTGTCAAATGAAATAGCACAAGCACAAAAGGTCACATGCTGTATTATCTCATTTATGTAAATTTCCAGAAAGCAGGTTAGTGGCTGCTTAGGGCTGGGGGGTAGGGATGGAGAGAGAGTACCAATGCTCATGAGCTTTCTTTTCGGAGTGATAAAAATATACTAAAATTAGGATATGGTCATGGTTGTACATTTCCAAAAAACACACTAAAAATCATTGACTATACATGTACACTTAAAATGGGTGAATCTATGGTACATAAATTTTATTTCGATAAATGCCCAAAATGAAAACTGTCCAAGTTCAAGAATCAGCTCATGTTGAGAACACCACTCACCAGAATGTATTATGCTTATTATATAAGTATTATACATCATGTGAAATGAGCAATTACCTGTTCATTCCTACTAGAATGATAAGTTTCAGAGGACAGGGATTGTGTCTAAATAGCTTTCTCTTCATTTGCCAAAAACACTGCTTGTCACATAGCAATTGTTCAATACATCGAATGAATGCATTTATTGATGAGTAATTACACAATTGAAATAAATTTTTAAGTACCATATCTCTCTCTATAACTTTATATCTATATCCATCTATATATCATTTTTTCCTCTCAAAATGTTAAGGTTATTTGTAAACATAATGTACCACAAACGTAAAATATGAATAAATTTTCTCCTTTCATTTTTCAACTATAGTAATTATGCCCTAAAGTATTCATTTTCTTATTCTGTTTTTATTCAAATATTCATTAAGCACTTTGATAGGCACTGAAATGCAAAGTAAAATAAGGTCTGTTCTCTGTTCTCTAGAAGTTTATAATGTAGAGAGAAGACAGGAAAATTAAAGAATTAGAGTAAATTTGGTGGATACTATGAAGACAGGTGTAGGTACTGTGTGTGTGGGGGGGGTGTCTTTTAACCAAGCCAGTGCAAGAAGGGTAAGCAGAAATTTGCTAGAGGATGGTTCATGGAGGATGGACATTCCAGCTGAAGGAAGCCCCAGGAGGAGTGAAACAATGTGAGGTACTTGGGGAAGCTGAATAGGTTCTAGGGGCTATAGCTTTGAGTGCACCTCAGAGACCACAAGGGGACCAGAAAGTGGGAGGTAGGGGACGGAAACCAGGTCAGAAAGCCAAAGTTCTCAAAGAAAAAAAATATTCAGTTTTCAGATCTGAAAGTTATAGTACCCATGAAGGTTACCAAGCTGTGAATGAAAATCAGGTATTTCACAAAGATCATTCCTGTGTCTGTGTGGAGGACAGACAGGATGTACCTTATATAGAAGTTGCAAATATAGCTGTGCTCTCAGCCACCTCTCAGGGCTCTTCTGCTCAGGTTTCCAGACTTTGATTCCATCTTCAGTAACCAGGGCTTCCTTCCTCTGGTCTTCCCACTTTCTCTTACAGACTTTGGCCTATCCCACCATCTGTAGCCAAAGCTTCTTCAGATTCCCTGCATAGGAATTCCTGTATCTTTCATGACTGACACAAATTTAGGTCCCAACAACAGCGACTTGTCAGGTACCTTGGGAAAGCCAGTTCTGAGCCCCTGAGTCATGGGATATGGAGGTATCATGCATCTTATTTTAAAAGACATTCAAGTAAAAGTATATGGATCAGTTTCTCCATTTCCAAGGCTGTTACACTGTTCAAGAGTATGATATTGCAAAAACATTACTGCTTAAGGTCAAAAGGAAGTTACTGAAATTTTTTATTTTTATTTTGAAAGAACCAACAAACTTTATCAGGAACAATAGTTTGTGACCTTAGGCTTAATGTCATAATACTTAGATAGGTTGTATTTTAATGGTTTTCTTGCTGTGGTTTTATCGTTTATTAGATCCATTGTTGTGGCTCCTCCCCCACCAAGAAAATCACCCCAAGGGTGCACACTTGCTGGAAATGACAAAGAATAAATCTCCTCAGACAGCTTTCTCAACAAATGGAGGAGAAAGATGACAGGTTAAGCTTGAAAATAGGCTACCCATGATATATGCCTGAAATAAAATTACGTTTTAGTGAAGAAATTTTTTTATTATTGCTACACAGGCCACCTAAATATTTCCATTGGTTGATGACAACAACGCTAAGAATAAAAACACTAATTCTATTCCAAATAGTGCTCACAAAGTCATGAGAAAAGAAAAACACTTGCATTAATTAGCAGTTTTAAAAACCTGCATTGTTTTCAGGAACAGATTTTCTAGTATGTTGCTATCAGGAACCATCAACATCAAAGAGCGAGATGAATCATATTCATTCATTTCAAAGAGTTATGAAGACATCTTCAACTTCCTGTCAGCGAGGGAGATGCTTTTTATGATTCTCAGTAGCATTCCCAAGTGACTTCACACATAGCTTCCAAGGTAATTGATGCTATGAGGTGAGCACTCATGTGGAGCAGATTTCTCAAGGGAATTCTACAGAAATTGTGTAGCCATCTCAGCCTCATTATTCTATGTCATCAAGCTTATAAGACATTGTCCTGGAGAGTAAAATAACTTTAAGATAGCCATTTAGGAGATACATTTAATTCTCAAAATTGATCTGGGTAAACATGATGTGGGTTTAATTCCAGAGTCTTATGCCTCAGGGCTGTTTCTAGCCCAAAGTCACTTAGGATATGTAATTCTACCATGGTGTGAACACTCATAACCTTAGAAAATTACTTATCACCAAGTGACAAAAAATAATTTTGTAGAGAAACTCAATGATACACTGTGTCTGAAGTTAGGTTTGTTTTTAGGTCATTTACCATGTTGGCAAGATAATTCATTCATTGCCTTTTGCTGCCCTATAGATTTTCTTTCAAGTTTCTGAGATAAGAGATCTTCAGGAAAGAATTATGACACTCTGCTAACTTGGAGAAGCCCAAGCCAACCTGAGAAGACTAGTCTCAGAGTAAGGCTACACTCCAACCACAGGTTCATCCTGCAGACTCCATGGAAAGGATAGAGTTTCCACGTGAAAGGTCAAAGTCTGGGTGCAGTAACAAGTTGAGAAATTTTGTGTTTCAAATGGGGAAAATATAATCTTATAGACAAAGTCTCAAGAGAAAGGACTGGCATCAGTACTCTGCCTGTCCTATACTGCACTTGAGGAATCTACAACCTCTGTTTCCACAGAGGTGCCTAGGTGCCATGCTCTCTTGCTGGCCTCTGGGTGTTGTTCTTCTGCCTTCTTTCTGACCCTGCCTCAGCCCCTCAGCCACTTATCTTCAGGCCTCAGCTTCACCGTTCCTTCTGTTTGGCTATCTTCTTTGACCCCTACATATAGTTAGGTACTCTTGCTGCTTGTTCCTATGGCTTGCTGGACTTTTAATGTCAGAGTATCCACCATTCCTCATTTTTAATACTATACAACAATCTTTCCTTATAGACTGAAAACCAAGAGCCATTTGGTCCCTTTCAATATGGTACCTCCAGCTCCTAGAGCAAAGCATGGCATGGAGCAGCAACCAGATCAATTTGTTAATGAATTCACTAAAACTGCCCCAATCTTTATAAACATATGTGCTATGCATACTGTTTTCAGAACTTGAAAGCAAAAATAACTGAGATTGTTGAAAACACTGTAAGAATATGGGGAGATGATTGTAAGGGTGGTGTTTCCCCAGTGCCAGTCATTTCTTTTCTGAGATATACACATGCCAACATGGCCTGTCACAGTTGGCTTTCTGTCAGAAGTTTTTTTTTTCTGACTTGTAAGAAGGGCACAGTAAGTATTAAATCCAGCATTTATGCCTCAGAAGAGCAATGGAATCTTGTCATACTTCAGAGAAATGTTTCTTGCTTTTATTGACCTTAGTAAAATTCTAATTTTTTCCATGGCTTGAAAACCTCCTTAATTTATTTTCACATGAAATATTTAAAGATGAAGGATGAATATTGCAAAGGAATAAAGATGATTGTGTTTATTCATAGGGTAGAAACACAATAAAGGCGACACTTAAATATTGGGTAGAGGACCTCATAAAATAAATTTAAATACATTTGTGCAAACATCCTCAGTGGAACGTACACAACTGGAACACACCCTTGACTTTCTCATTCTCACACTCAAACACTCAAAGTCTGCCATTTATCTCAATAAACTGTAAACCTTCTAGTAATAATTTGTTCCTTTCTCTCTCTCTCAACCTATTTACTGGCATCTAATCTAAATATACAGGACAGTGCACATTTCATCAGTGGATAGCTTGGTAACCATTCATAAATTAAACTCCCCTATTTAATTAGCATCCAGACCAAGACACAAAGCACTGCTAGCTCCCCTGTCTCCTCTCATTCTCTTTTCTAGTCACTTCTTCCACAAAAGAAACCCCTCTTCTGTTTATTAATGGTACAGATCAGTCTCATTTGCTTTTGAATTATACATAAATAAAACCATACAGTATTAAATCCTTTGTGTCTTCTTGCTTTGCTCAATATTTTGTGAGATTATTTAAATTGTTGACTTTGTTATTCTCTTTTGTCAATTTAAATTAATTTTAAACTGAGACATAAAACATAAAAATTGTCCCTATCTATGAGGAACCATGTGACATTTTGATACATGTACAGATTGTATAATGTTTAAATCAGCTTAAACGTATCTGCATCCTCAAACCTTTATCATTTCTTTATGGTGGAAATATTCAAAACTTCTTCTAGCTTTTTAAAATATGCAGGACGTTACTGTCATCTATGAAGTTACTGTCATCTATGGTCACCCTATGGTGCAGCAGCATGGCAGAGCTTCTTGTTCCTGTCTAACTGTAACTCTGTACCACTGACCAGCCTCTCTCATATTCTTTTCCCCCTACTGCTTTGTTTCAACTGTGGCTGCTGACCAAATATTCTCTTTAATTTTTACATTTTCAAGAGCTCCACATGGTACTAGAACATACTGTACTGGAACTTTTTTTTTTTTAAGAGAAAATAATTCCATTACATTTCTACAATTTTACCAATTGAGTTTCTAGAAATTTATCATATGTACCAACAGTTTTAGGTAAGTATGAATGAGGCAGACGACCTTCCTTCTTCCCTCCTATTCCATCTTCTTGCTTCTGACTCAAATACTGCAATTGGCAAGGATTATAATGCTGTCCCTCTACCTAGTCCCACTCTCTCCCTGGGCAATCTTGCCTAGCTCCAGAGCTTTAACTCCTACCTGTTTATACTGCTGACTGTAGAAGATCCAGCTCTAAATTCTCAGCTGGTCTCCAGAATCTTCACACCACTGCCTTCTGGGCTAACACCACCTGGATGTCTCAAGGGAACAACCAACCGACGTATGATATACAGAACATCCCATTTTGTCTTTCATCTTTTAGTGACTATATAGTTGGCTTATGCATGAGACCAGAAAGAGCCACCCAGAATCTTGCGGCTCCTCCAGAAGACGTCAGGTACCAAGCCCTTTACATCTTTTGTATCTCTACAATATGTCCCATCCTAACTCCACCAATGCTGCTTCAGGCCAGTCCTTGCTATTTCTCTTAACTGATGATCTCACTCCTAGTCTTGCCTTCTAATCTGTCTACAGCCTCACCAGTTGAATAATTTTTTTTAAAATAAATTTTATGTTAGTATCCTTCCATCTGTGCCTATTCAAAGGGTAAAGTACAAACAAATATACCATCTAAAGACCTTTATGATCTAGCTCCTGCCAACCTTGCCAGCTCCATCTTCCACTGCTTCCTGACATGCATTTTCTCCTCCTCCAGAGCTTTTCACCTCTGTGCTTCCCTGGCATCCTGGATCCCTAATAATCTCTCTCACAGTATATGATGAATGACCCCCAGTCAGCCCCCTCCGTAGCAGGCACCTGCTCTTTCTGCTTGTGTAATGTCTGTTCTCTCTTGTTTTGGCAGGACAACTTTGGACTCATCAGGCTCTACAGGAGGACACGTCAATCAAGTGCTCTGCCCTCCCTGGCTAAGGGATGGGCTCTTGACATAAGCCAGGCCAATCCAAAGCTCTTCCTAGAATTTTAATTGGGCAAAATGATCACAAATGGACAAGCGGTGGAGCTGATTCACTTCAGCAATAGTGCCTTGGTGGGGCAGTCCACCAATTTTCTGTTATCTCTATCCTAAGAGTTATCCCCATTCCTGGCATCCCTAAAACTTAGTTGCTTTGATCCTTTAAAATTTTCAAAGTTGTTTGCAACAGATTTCTCCTGTACAAATGAAAATCCTAACTGAAAAAAAAAAGGACAACTCCTGGAAAATGAATTTTATTGTTTTATTTTTTGTTCTATATTGACATGGCACAGTGCCTAGAAACCAATAAACATTTATCGATTGACTGAATGACTGAATGAACATTTGCATGCATGAATAATCAAAACCCTTGAAGGGGAACAGGGAAAAAGTATCAGAAGCAATGGAAAGGGCTTAGGGACAGTGCCAACATTGCTCAATGGTGATGACAGGGTATTTGAGATATTTGCATCTCTTTATGTCCCTACTGTTTACTTCACATTTCCCCACATTACAAATGAAAGAATAAGAAAGCTTTTTCCTCATGTCAGGAAAAATGTTAATCAGAAGGACCCACCTTATTATTCAGTAGTACTAGACCATGTGACCCTTTTCATGTTCTTCCATGGAATGGATTCTGACTACACAATAAGCATGAAATAACACTAACTTTTTTTCTAGTATTTAGGAGCACTCATATCTTAATGATGATGTTTCATTAAATTTACCCAAGTGACCATTCAAATTCAACATTAGTCCCCATACTACCTGGTCAGTTGTGTTGAGAAAGATTCTGAGCCTGAGTCAAGCTACACAGTGAATCCAATCAAATATCCTGATGTTGTAATTTCTGGGATTTACTGGAATTGACTTTATTTTATTTTATTTATTTTTTGGTACTGGGGATTGAACTCAGGGTCACTCGACCACTGAACCACATCCCCAGCCCTATTTTGTGTTTTATGTAGAGACAGGGTCTCGCTGAGTTGCTTAGTGCCTCGTCGTTGCTGAGGTTGACTTTGAACTCGCGATTCTCCTGTCTCAGCCTCCCTAAGTGCTGGGATTACACCGCGCCCGGCTGGAATTGACTTTAAAGATTACAAAAATTCCTGTGTGAAACTGATGATGAAATATTCTAATTAGCAACTTCTTCATAATACTGGCTAGCAGTATTCCTGAATTCCAGAGGACAGTACAATTGTTAATATGTGTAATATAGTAAAGTATAAGATATTCTTTGCCTACAACCATGAGTCATGCTGGTTTTTAAGAAGACTGTGCCAGCTATATGAGGTGGGGTTGCCACACTTCAGCAACATTTATTATGTCATAAACTCAACGTAATAAATTTGAAAAGCTAAGCCTTTGTTATTCTCTAAAAGGAATTAGGTTTCATATAGAGAATCAGGTACACATTATCTTAAGAAACTAAGCATCAGGTCTAGAAAGTAGAAAACTGAAACCCTTCTTGTTATAAGCTGATGAAGACTTAATGTCCTGGTTAACTGAGCAGAGCTAAAGACCTGAAAATAGAACTTCAACCTCTAGAAGCAGGTAGTTTTCAAAGAATGTTCACTGAAAAAATTTGGGTGTATTCAACCACCATACTTTGATTTTAGTTTTATCTTGAGTTAAAGCAGGAACAGGATACTGCTTCCTACAACGCTGAACTTGGTGTAACTCTGCCAGCGCTCTGGGAAAAGATGCAGCCCCAAACCCAGTCCTTTATGCAGGCTGTATCAGAAATGTGGGAAAGCCTCTGTCACAAAGCAAGCTGCTTATCTGACATTTCAAGGCACAGCATGTGTGTCCTGAGTGACAGGCTGAGAATGAATGAACTGCCCCAGGATGACTAAGAGAGCTGCAGGTGGATTTCACCTCCAGGAGGCTTCCAGATCAACCCAAAATGTGCAGAGTCACTGGAGAGTTTTAAAAAGCATCAATGCTCCCCCCAACATCAATGAAGCGGGGGTACATGTGCAGCAGAAGTAAATCCAAGAGCTGCAGCCTGGACTTCAGAAACAGGGGCACAGACATTGTCTCAGCAAGTACACAGAACAACAAAGCTCCAGGCAAAGGTCACTAAGCACCTGCTATTTTCCATCAAGCCTATTGGAGCCGAGCTTAAGGCTCATCTCCTGACTGATGAAGGTCAAAATTGTCAAAATGGCTCCTAGAAACATTCAACCTGACCAATCCATATCAACATACATTCAGTCAGAGCTCAGAGGAATTCACTTACCCCAGGGGCCATCCTCTAAAAGTAAACACAAATGCATTTCACTTGGGATTACAGCTTGGGAATAGCAAGCCTTTCTTTCTTTTTTTTTTTTTTTAAATATTTTTTTCGTTGTGGATGGACACAATGTTTTTATTTTATTGCTTTGTATGTGGTGCTGAGGATCGAACCCAGGGCCTCACGCATGCGAGGCAAGCGCTCTACCGCTGAGCTACGATCCCAGCCAGCAAGCCTTTCTTTACACAGAATCAGTGATGCTATATTTTATATGGGATAGTAAAATATCACTGGAAGGCTCTGTGTTCCTGTCCTAAAAGTTTTGCTCATTGCTCAGTTAACTCCCACTGAAAGGGTGCCTCTCGAGTCAAAGACAGCATTCTTTGTTGTAAAAATTAACTACACTTAAGAAAGCACAGAGCCTACACTTTCTCCTAACATCTATTGCCACAGAGCACCATATCTAAAATGTAAGATACCCAGGAACTATTCACCAAAATTCCTACAGCTGCTCTAAGGGGTAGACAACACTTCTTGTTGTTGTTCTTTTATTCTGGCATCTTCCCAATAGTGAGGAACTGAGACAAGTTAGGGAGCTAGGTATGAAAGGCAGCAAGTGTCACCCCAAGAGCAAACAAGGGACTTCTGGGAACAGGTGCTATCTGGCTTGTCCACTCAGTAGCTGTATGACCTTGAGCTAGTCACCTATCTCCTTTGAGTCCCCAATTACTCAGCCAAAGAATAAAGGAGCTGAATCAACCACTAGTAAGTTAGTGAATGTTACAGTTCAGATATGAGGTGTCCCCCTGAGACCCCACAAGCTCCTGTGTTAATGTGGCCATGTTTGGAGTTGAATTGATTGGATTGTGAGAACCATAATTTAATCAGTCCATCCTAGTTCAAATGGACTGACTGGGTGTTAAGTGTAGGCAGGTGGGGCGGCATGGCTGGAGGAGGTGGGTCCCTGGGGGCATGTCCTGGAAGACATATTTTCCCAGCAGTTCCCCCACCCCCTTGCTTCCTGGCTGCCCTGAGGTGAGCAGCTTTCTTCCTCTGGGACCTTCTGTCACAATGTTTTGCCTCACCTTGGGCCCAGAGCAATGGAGCTGGCCATCTATGGATGGAGATCTCTGAAACCATGAGCCCCAAATAAACTTCTCTTCCTCTAAGTTATTCTTATTGCATATTCTGGTCACAGCTATGCAAACCCGATTAAAACAGCAGATTTCTCTATATATTTTGTTTTTTGAGCAGTCACATGGGTCTATGCAGTTCCATAGCCCCTCAAAAGGTATGACTAAAAACTTCGGGTTGGGAGCCTCTGGTGAAAAACACAAACAATGGCCAACTGTGGCCATGAACATCAGTCTTTGAAAGATACAGACAATAACTTACAGTACTCCAGGAATGAGCTCATTATTTGAACTTGGTAGTAGCCTAACAAAAAAGGTCTACTAATATTTCTAGTGGAAAATCACACTGTTTCTTCAAGTCCAACATCCCCTTCATCATTATAAAATCTTGTCCCTCAAAACAAACTCATTTCATTTCCTGACAATCTAGCAATTCTGTGGATCATTTTCAACTGATTTTTTTGCATCACCCTTAATATAAAGCCAGTTATCTGTCTCATCTGTTCTCCATCTGTCATGTTTACTCCTTCCCTTCTTTGGCTGCCAGTCAGGAGGCTATCGCAGGAGGGTAGAAGGCAAGTGTCACTGGTGCTTCGTACATCTGATCTTCACAATCAACCCCAAGGCAGGATCTATTACTATGTCCATATTCGAGGTGAAGAGAGTACGGCTCAGAGATGTTGAGGATTGTAGAGTCAAGTCCATCAGCAAACAGTGGCCAAGCCCCAGAATTTAAACCGAGGCAGTAGACTCCAGAGTCCAAGGTATGTCAGTCTGTCTCTTGCACTTCTGAGAGGCTGGCATGGCACTCTGTTACTATATGTGATCTCATTACTCATCAGCATGACCTTGCAAACAAGGTCACATCCTTCTTTAGACATGAGGTCTCATAGCCAGGAAGCAGACCCCAGATCTATACTCTTTTTCCACCCTGCAATGCCTCATTGGCTCTCACCTGGACTATGGGGACAGCCTCAGCCCTGCTACATTGATGGTTCCATGTAACAGTATCTCAGATAGGACTCCCTGATTACTTTCCATTAGATGCTTCTTTAATCATGTCACTTTCTGGCTCAAAAACTTCTCACTGCTGCACTATTGTTTTTATCTAATAAATTCCTAATTCATCACTTTAGATTCAAGGCCACCTCTTACTTTTCTGGCATCATCTCCCAGGGTCCACTCATGCTGGGATGATTCATCCCTTTATGCTTTTCCTCTTGCCCCCCATTTGTAAGGTCTTCCTTTAGGGTTCTTGGTGTTCATTCCCTGGAGGACAAGCCTGGGAAAATCCCTAAATGAATTGGAGCTGAAAGTGTGTTAAAGAGCTCTAAAAAAGTCAGGTAATTAAAATCTTATTAGGCATTCATTATTATTAAACTAAATCTTGTGCTGAGATAGGTGACACCACAGTGAAACTTGGGTATAATATGAGCCTTCAGGATGCTAGTTGCATTATTGATCTTGGCTTAATAGAACAGAATGAATAAAACAGGACCCATTACACAGTGATGCATCATTCCATTAGAGATGAGGATTGGATCAGACAGGAAGCTATCAGCTGCCAAAAGCAGCCATATGATCAGAGAGCAACTTTTGTAGGCAGTGAGTTTGGTTCAATAGTTTCCAGGTCCATGTCTAATAAGGATGGTCAATTCTGCTATTCTCCAGAGATTGTATAGTAAGTCCCAGATCAGGGGTTTAAACTGATGTCAGGTCCTAGAGATTTCTCAAAGCCACAAGGTAGACATGGTTCACCTTTCATTTACTTTTGAGGATTGGGGGCAAAATGTAAATAATTGAACTGAAAAAAATCTCATATATCTTGTCAAAACACAAAAAAATCAGTGGGGCTGAGAGTGTAGTTCAATAGTAGAGCACTTGTGTAGCTTGTGTGAAGCCCTGGGTTTATCCCCTAGCACTGAAAACAAACAAACAAAAATATTTTTAAAAAATATGGACTTATTATAGAGTAGAATGGAAAATTCCATGATTTTTAATACTAACAAAGCAGCTCTGAATTTTCTGTTTACAGAGTCAGACTCTTGAGATGCATGTTGTTCTCTTCTGATACTGGAAGAATTTCGGTAGAAAAACTTGAGAAATGCTGATGTGATGTGCTAAGGGATACGGACCAAGACCCAATGGAATCTAGTTCTCTTGTATTGAAAGGAGTTCTTGCCAGACATGAAGATCATGACCATTCATAAACATGAAATGTAAAATGTTGACACTTGCTTTATGTGAGCTTGTGCCCAAATAAGAACACTGTTCACACTATTCCTTAAAAGTTGGATGTTCTTCTTATTGCTTTAGCTTATTTAACCATGGTTTCACCACGTACCTTGGATCTTTCCAAATATGATTCAGCTATTACATTTTGGAAAATATGCAATATAAATTCCTTTAAAACAAACCTGCCACAGAACAAGGTCACAGCAGAATAAATTGGGGTCAGGATTATAGATCAAGACTAAAAATCTAAGGTCTACACATTTATTCATTCAAAATAATTTACAATGTGATGAGCATTCATCTAGACAACAAGAAAATAAAGATAAAAAAAGTTTCCCCAAAGGCTATCCCACAGGAATCGGCACAGAAACACATGGAAAGATTTTACGTGGAAGAAAAAGATGCAAACATTTATATCAAGGTACACAGTAGACAGGAAAGGCAAACCATAGCACTAAATAAAGTACAGAAATGTTAGGCTGTACTTGGTAGTCTAACCTTGTCAGTCCAACCCTGGATCATCAGTATGTCATTCAATTTATCTGCGTGTGCCAGGATCTGTTCTAATGGCCCATGTTACAAAGTCCTGGTCTTCAAAGAGTTTTCATTACTTTGCACATTGTGTACAAATAAGAAGGACAGAGGATGATGGGCAAGAATTTTATCATGGAAGTCTTTCTGGAAAGGTCTTTCTGACATTTGAATAGACAGTGGAAAGGCGTGAGGAAGTGAGCCACAGAGTCTCCTGGCAGGAAAGCATCAACAGCAGAAGTGCAAAGGCCCTGAGACAGGATCATGCTTGGAATGCTTGAGGAGGGGAAACTGGGAAGCAAGGAGGCTTAGGTGGTTAGAATGGAAGAAGGGAAGAACAAATCACACCCAACCTGTAGGACTCTATGAGAACTTGATAAGGCGCTTGGAAAGAAGTGAGATGGAAGTGAAATGGGAACCACTGAAGGTGGTGATGTGACCTATCCTGTCTTGAAAGGACCACCCAGGCAGTTACATAAAGAGTAAACTACATAGCAATCAACAATGAAATATTGCTTTTAATTAGGCATGCAATAAACAACATAGGAGATGATGGTGATTTGAAAAGGCAGAAGAGGTAGTTATGTAGTTGGTTTCCAGATGTTACAAGGTTAAGAGGCATTAGGATTTTCTCATATGGTGGATGAAATGGTTAAGAAAAAAAGACTAGTTAAGAACATTTCTGAAATTTTCATTCATACACTAGGAAGAATACAATTGCCCTTTATGAAACTGGGGAAGAACAGTTTGGAGGAGATGGGTCAATGTGAGATGCTTATCTGACATCTGCTTAGAGACATCTAGTAGTAGCTGGATAGATGATTCTTGAATTCAGGGGCAAGGTCCAAGCTAGAGACAAATTTGGAAGCCTTGGCATAGTGGTATTTAATCTAAAGCCAGAAGGACTGGAGGAGCTCATCTGGGAATGAAGATAGATTTAGAACTTGCTAATAGGCCTGGGCAGTGAGACATGATGCACTCTACTTTATTGTTTAAATAAAAGTCTTACTGGGACATAACTGAAACACAAATATGGAAGGGCAGCAAAATGGGATTTACTAGCAAAGGAGCCTGCAAAAGAGTGGTCAGTGAATTATACAAAGAACTGAGAAATGGTGTCCTAGAAGTCAAACAAATGCTGTGGGCAGATGGAGTGAAAGAAATACTGAGATATGTGCACTAGATTTGGCAGTGTGGAGGTCGAGAGCAGTTCTGACAAAAACCTGATTGGACTCAATTCCAAAGAGAATGGAAGGAAAAAATGTAGAGATAGGAATGTAAACAATTTCTTCATTAATTTTGCTATATTAGGGAGCAAAGAAATAGGGTCATAACTGGAGGGGGCTTACAGCATGCTTGTGTGCTGACAGGATTGATTCACGTGGAGGGGAAATTTTCAGAACCCTGGAGAGGAGAGTGGGTTGGCAGTGAGAGAGGCTGGGGCCTGTATAAGCTCTGTAGCACAGCCCTGACAAAGTGTCACAATCCAGGTGACCTAAACAACAGAAATTATTGTCTCATAGTGCTGGAGGCTGGAAGTGTAAGATCAAGTTGTTGGTAGGGTTATGTTCCCTCTGCAGTTACTCTGAAAGGATCGGTTCTAGGCCTTTCTTCCAGCTTCTGGTAGTTCCATGGCTTGTGGTAGCATAACTCCAATCTTTCCAGGAGGTCTCCCTATATATGTGCCTGTGTTTAAATGGTGGATGGTGGAATAATGGACGTGCAGACATTAGATAATGGGAAAAGGAAATAATGACAGCAACAATATAGGAACCAGAGAAAAGATCAGAGACAAAAATCCCATCCAGCCATAAGGAATACGGTAGTGTGTTAGTCAACATTTCATTGTAGTGATCAAAGTGTGGAAAATTAGATTAGCGGTGGAAAGATGTATTTTGCCTCATGGTTTTAGAGGTCTTGGTCCATGTTCAGATATCTCCATTGCAGAAACACCATGATAGAAGGGAGTGGCCAAGTGAAGGTGCTCAGCTCATGGCAGCCTGAGAGCAGAAAGAGAAAGAGAAAAGGGGGCCATGGAAAAGCTTAAACCATCCCAGGACATGCCCCAATAACCTACTTCCTCAAACGAGGTCCTACCTCCCAGGAGTACATTGTTATTGATGGATTAATCTACTGGATGGATTTCCATCCGATGAGGTCACAGTCCTTATGATGCAATCATGGCCTAAAAGCCCCATCTCTGATCCTTGTTGCATTGGAGACCATGCTTTAATACAGGGACTTACTGGGGGGACAGTTCGGATCCAAACCATAACAGGTACAGTTTTTCCATGATTTTTTGGGGACAGAAGAAATATCACCTGTAAATTTTTTAAAGAAAACATTTTTCAGTTGTCAATGGACCTTTATTTTACTTTTTCTTATTCAGTGCTGAGAATTGAACCCAGTGCCTCACACATGCTAGGCGAGCACTCTACCACTGAGCCACAAGCCCAGCCCTTTACCTGTAAATTTTAATAATCACAGAGTAGATAGAGGTAAAACAATTTTATTATCCATGGGAATTTAGGTGACTGCACATTGCTCATTGGATTCACTTACTTTAGGATTTAAATGAACTGTTTCTCAAGCTTTTCATGTTCAGCAATCACTGCACTTGATTTTGCAATGAAGACTTTGGCACAGGAAATGTTGTCATTTCATCATAATTTGCACCTGTGTATCTGAAGAAACTATGTGAAGACTAGGTTGGGGAAGGAGAAGAGATAGGTGATGTGAACAAAACCAGTGCAACCACTTTGCAATGTTTTTTGTTTACGGCAATGTTTTTTGTTTTTGTTTACATATGTCTTAAAGTGAATGTTTCTAATGTTACACTTTTCATAGTCTTTTTAAAAAATTTTTAAAATTTATTTATTCTATTTAGGTTTACATGATAGCAGAGTGCATTTTGATTCATTGTACACAGATAGAGCACAACTTTTCATTTCTCTGGTTGTATGTGATGTAGAATCACAACATACATGCAGTGATACATAAAGCTAGGGCTATGATGTCCATTCTTCTCCAATGCACTCACACAATTGCTACGAGCATTTTTGTCTGTCTTCAGTCTATGAAGTGGGACCATGAAGCTCTCACACCAGATAGAATGATCTCATTCCATAAATAAAAATAAGAGTGCAGACTGCTTGTTTCTGCAATGAGCCTCCCATTAATGTCAGGAAAAATGGTGGGTGTGGACCAAGGGTAATATATGGCCTGCAACCACCTAGAACTCTAGACACGGAAGAATGGAAAATATCCATTATATTGTCAGCTAGTCCTTACCCTGGGGACTGGCACAAATTTTTTCTTATTGCATATTTTGCTCATTTTTTTTCAATATTGCTTTGAAACAAATTGAGCAAAAGGCAGCTGCTCATTTCTTCCATCAGGAAACTCATAAACATAAAAGCTTTGATTTAGAAAAGTTCTTGGCAAAGATATTTAAACACGTTTTATTAAGTTTTTTGTTCTCCCAAAGTACCTAGATATACCACCTTGCTTTGTGATGAAAACAATCCCTTTTTTCCTTTACCTCTCTCTCTTCCAAAGTGCAGTTGACCGCTGATGCAGTCCCATTAGTCACTGCTACATTCAGTTGTGTGTAAACAAAGGGAATGACTGAAAAAACAAATAGAAGTCAATCCCTCCAGAAAAGTGAAACCACAGCAGTTACTTTTGTTGTTTTTAGAAACATGTTTTATTTCTCAGCCCTACATATATCATTTTTTTTTACTTTTGCACAGGGGAAAAATCCTTATTTTTAATTTGATAGGACTTCATTCAATGCATTGCAGCAGCAAGAAATAAACTTTTCTGACAATGCTTTCAACAACTCAATCTTTCTCTTAAGCCTTTCTGCTACAAATAGAGTTGCATGGTTATTTACACTCTAGTAGTTTTCAATATATCTTTCTCTGGCAGTCAGATGTTAGGGCTTGTTCTTTTCATGTAGAACACGTCTTAAATATTTAATGTGTGCAAAATATTAGTGCTACAAAGAATGGCATCTATCTATCACCAGTGGTTTAAGAATATAATTTTGTATTAAGCTTATTAATAAAAGAGAATTACAATCTTTATCATGATGATATTTTTAAGGCATCTTTTTATTTATTTTTAACCTAAGCCAATGGTGCTGATACATGACAGTATTATGTTTGTAAAAGTGTATCATATCCCAAGTAGTGTACCAGAGCCTACGATTGCAAATGGGAAATAACTAAATTAAAAATGCCATTATACTCTTCCAGAACCTAAGTGGACCTTAATAAGTTCTTGATCTTTGATAGAATCCATACCTTAAAATATTGCTAATGTAAGTCATGTTTTGTAAACCAAATGAAGGAAAATCAGAAAGCTTTCATGGAAAAGAACTGACTCTTTTAAATTCTAAGATGTTTAATACCTTTATAATAAAAACTTTCAAAAGTAAACTACACATGGATTGAAGAGAGATTGGTGAAGTGAAGGGAGCTGGTGGGAAGGTTCTGGGGACTGAATTGGAGTGGGTTGAGTTCCATACTTTTGTATACAGTTTGTAAAATCCAAACTCAAAATGGAGTCACTCTGGCTCAGGCCTGCACATATCTGCTAACCTGCTCTTTGTGCTTCTGTGATTAATGCTTTGCTATGCATGCTTCTCACGGATGGGAGGGCAAAGCCACAGGCTGCCAGATCCCCTGGTCAGTTACCTAAGTTCCAGGAACTGCAAAGGGACATAGGAGGCGCCATCATGGTTGAACTGTAAATAACTATAGACTAAATATCTGCCAAATCATGTTTTTCTGAGTCATGTAGCTAGCCCACCCTATAATAACCTCTGCAACCCTCACTTCGGGGTCACTCTCTGAAAGAAAGGACAGCTGACCCCAATCAATTGGTCTGTGTGCCTATTTCCTCAATAAACTTTGCTGCTTCTGCAGAGTTGTCTGGGCTGCACTTCTTGGGGAGAGGTGCAGGTTGGATGCAACAAGTTCAGTGGTATTAAACACATTCACACTGCTGTGAAACTATCATTGATACCCATTTCCAGATCTTTCTCATATTCCCAAACTGAAGCCCATACTATTTAAAAGAACTTCCCATTCCCATCTCCCTCCTGCCACTGCTAACCACTTTTCTACTCATTTGTCTTTGTGACTTTGCCTATTCTATGGGCCTCGTATAAGTGGAATCTCACATTTGTCCTTTTGTGTCTCGGTTATTTCGCTTTGCATGTTTTCAGGGTTCACCCATGTTGTAGCACATATCAGAATTTTATGATATTTTAAGTTTGGAAAATATTCTATTGAATGTTTATACCACATTTTGTTCATCCATTCATTTGCTGATGAATATTTGGGCCGTTTCTACCTTTTGGCTGTTGTGAATTATGTTGTTATGAACATTGGTGTACACATATCTGTTACAGAGTCCTGACTTTCAACTCTGGGGTTTACAACCAGAGATGGAATTGCTGGATCACTCTATGGTTAACATTTTGAGCACTGACAATACTGTTTTACACAGCAGCTGCCCCATTTAACACTCTTATCAGCAATGCACAAGAGTTCTAGCTTCTGCACATCTTCACAATGCTTGTTATTTTCTGTTTCTCTTGATAATGCTACCAATTATTTTTTACATGGCAACGTACCAGCCACACTATATATGATAAGAGTAATAAGAACACAAAGTATTTTTAGTGGGCTTAAGAAACTGTAAGTAGGAGCCAGGGAGACTGTACTTGATGTTGAGATTTACTCTCCTAAAGTAACAGAGCACTTGAGGCAAAAACCTTAACTATAAACAGAAGACTTTAGAAACCTCAGAAACAGTTGCCACTAAATAAAAAAAGTGACTTTTTGTTAAAATTGAGATACATAGCCAGATGCAGTGGCTCATGCCTATAATTCCAGCAACTGTGAAAGCTGACACAGGAGAATTCCAAGTTTGAGACCAGCCTCAGCATGTTAGCGAGGCCCCAAGCAACTTGGTGAGACTCTGTCTCAAAAAATAAAGAAAGAAAGAAATGAGGATGTGGCTTAGTGGTTAAGAACCTCTGGGTTCAACCTCTGGTACCAAAAAAGTAAATAAAACATCAAGAGATTTCACTAACTGACTATAGATTCTATCAGTGCATGGTAATAGGAGCAATTATGACAAAAATTCAATGATCTTAATTTATCACAGTTGCCCAGAGCCTTCTGGTGCCCCTAGAGTTGTCTCTCAAAAAGCAATGTGCCACTGTCAAATTTTATTAAGCCATCCATAATTCAGGATGTGTTACCATGTTGATAATCACCAGTGTAGAGAAGCAGCCTATGTTAATTTGCTGCAACTGTGGTGGAAATGTTTATGCTAATGAGTTTGAAGGAAATGAGTTAGTTGAGTATTATCTTTTTTATGAGTCTAAACAGAGAAATTCCATAGGACCCAAAACTGTCCTTAGTACTTTTCTAATTCATTTAACTCAGTTAAAAACAATCATCTTGTAGCAAAATAAACTTTCCAGAATACCTTTGATTATTTAATAAATATTGGATCTAGCCACCCTTACATAGTTAGCCCCACAGGAAACCACTATATACCAACTACTTGTTACGTTCTTGCTCTGGAATATACAAGAATGGGGATTATTTTTTCTCTCAGTGTATCAGTTATCTATTGCCACAGTAATGCTGTAAAGCAAATAACCATTCAACCTCCGTGAAAAGTAATATCCATTTATTTAGCTCATGAGTCTGCAGAGACTGATCTGGCCTGGGCTTTGCTAGGCAGAGCTGGGCTTACTCACATACCCAGGTGTCAGTTGATTCTTGCCTGACCTAGGACAGCTGCAACTCAAAACGTACAGAGAACTCAGTACTGCCTTACCCTTAGCAGTCTAGCTTAGGTGTGCTTTTGTGATCATGGCAATGGAGAGGGACAGGACACTCAGACAGGTAAGTACATTTTCAATCCTCTGCCTCTGGCACACTACTAACTTATACTAGCCAAGGTAAGTCAAACAGGCAAACTAAGAGTCAAGGGAAAGTGAGATACCACATCCTTAAAAGGAGGAACCACAAAGCCACATTGAAAAATAAACTGGAGTGGGCTGGGGTGGTGGCTCAGTGGTAGAACGCCTGCCTCGCGTATGTGAAGCACTGGGTTTGATCCTCAGCACCGCATATAAATATATAAAATAAAATAAAAATTAAAAAATATTTTTTAAAAAAGAAAAATAAACTAGAAACATGGAGGGACTAAAGATGGAGCCATTAATGCTAGCAGTCCACCACATTCCCCTTCATACACTTAGGCTATGAAGGAATTTTCCTTATCACAGTGTTTGGGAGGGGGCTTTTCTTCTCTTTGGCCTAATCACAGTCTCTTAACAAATAGCTTCTAATCTGTGTATACTCCAGGACAATAAAAATCTAACACAATGCCTAAGGCAGAGTAGCTGTTCTCAACAAATACGAGATGAATAGATTAGTGAAAGAATGAAGATTCTGCAGGCTGTCGTGTTCAACATGGTAGCAACCTGCAATCATATTAACATAAGAAGAGGGTATATTTTGTGATTTTTTTCTACATCTATACTCACTGTCCTATGTTAGGGTGACTTCATCCACTTTTGTCTAATAAAAATGAAATGTTCATGTCTTTCATGCAAAACACTAGGGTATGAACTTAGGAATGTGATGATGCCATCTCCCATGAAAGCCACCAGCCAGAAGAAAAACCAGTCCTCAGCCCTGTTAGGATTCTAAAGGAATCAAAACATCTTCCAAATAAGACTATGCAGTAAGGTTTCATTTGGCTCTGGAATTCCACAACTTTATTATTTTAGGAACAAAATAATAGGAGATAGAATGTTAAGTCCGGTGGGAAAAAGGCACCTAGAACAATAGAATAACTTAAAGGAAAAAGAGATCATATCCACTTGGAGTTAGAAAATTAAGGCTTTGAGGGAGAGCTAACACATCTTGGGTGTTTTGGGAGAGGTAACCTTTAAGGATTTGTTGGCCTTTTAACACCCATGTGCAGAGGTAGGTGAGGCTGGATGAGAGTAGGGCCAAAGAATGATCCAATTTTGCTGTAGACAACTGGCAGAAGATATACCTTCAAGAAAGGTGGGATCTAGTTATTTATGCCCCTAAATAGAAAGCTGGAGAGTTTGTACTTATTTCTGTAGACACTCCTATTTTAGAAAGATTAATCTGACAGTATTGTGCAGAACTACCTTGTGTAGGGAGAGGAGGTAGGCAGAGAAATCTATGGAAATTGTGTAGGTGAGAGAGAATGAAGATCTTAATTAGAAGGATGTCAGTGACAGCGAAGAGGTTCTGAAAAAGAGAGGACTGTGGGCAAGAGAACAGCCCAGCGTATTGTACATTAAGTCCTTTTCATGGGAAACCGACAAGTACATGCAAAGTTTATAGATTCTACAGTAAATGGTAGTTCTCCAAATATCCCCTCAATTTTTTATTTGAATGAATTTATTCCAAATCTCAGTTCTACCAAAGGCAAAGATGCTTGTAGTAATTAAGTATTGAAGACACCACTAGAGTAATGAGAAGCTCAAACCAATTTATCACTCAAAACAGGGACCGGGCATTGGAGGCAGTTCATTGGTTACTCATCGTGGATCAACCTGAACTGTCCTCTCGGGTGGTTGAATGCAGTCTAATCTCTTACCATGAATTGGGTCCTCCAGACTGTCAACACAAGGAAGACAGAACTCAGGCTTCTAGAGCTCCAAGCAATTTAGAGATCATCTTGTTCAATGTCCTTATGAGTGAGGAAACTGAAGCTTAGTTAGTTGTAGTCAAGTGATCCAGCTAATCAGAGGAGGGACTAAGATCAGAGCCCAGCTCTCCTCAGGCACAATGTTCCCTATATGATGCTAATCAGAACTAAGATATACTTGTGTCTGTTCACATATTTAAGACAGCTTCTCAACCATGGAGTCTTCAATTAGACAATACACTATTTGATGGCAGTACTATTTGAGGTCAGCAAGGAGTCATTAAAGAGACTGGAAGACAAGTCTGTAGAAATAAGCTGGTTCCTAACTCTCTAGGACCTTGAATGACAAGACAAGAGTTTTGTACTAAAATAGAAAATGTGAAATCACAGAAGGCTTTTACAACTGTGCTTTATTTAAAAGCGCTCCATTCTCTCAAATTCTTACACAAAATCTGAATGAAATGCACATCACATGATTTCATTACTATGAAAGAATAAATTTTCTGAAAATTTCCATGGGCAATTAGATTTTTTTTTCAAAACTTCAAAACTGAGAAGTTTCTGTTTATTATAGTGACATTTCCAAAATATCCACATCATTGTGAATCAGAATCTTTTGGATGTATTTATGTCTTGCCTCTCTGTCAGATTTCTTTAAATAGAGAAAGATATGTGTTTTATTTAGGTATTTTTAGAACCCTTATGGGTTAAATATATTAGTTAAATTCAAAACAACATGTTATAAATACTTTGATGTCTTTCTGAGCTATGATACATTCATTCTGCCAAGTTCACCAAATAGCTTTGTGTCAGTTAAAATGTAAATGTCATACACATGCAACTCATGACACAAATGGAGACGCGATCAAATGGCTATAAAGGATCTTGAGCTGTGTTGGTAGTTGTGGTAAAGAGCTATAAGGAACAAATGGCTTTCTACCTGCTTCTGTCATTACTTCACCAAGTGGACAGCTTCACAAAGGCACATCTGGAAGCCTGGAAAAAAACTGGAAATTGCCTGACCAGCCAGAGGAGCTTAGTCAACCCAAGAGGTTACAGATATAGCCAACAGATTTTCCTCCTCTTCAGCTGTCAAATTAGCATGATTTCTAAATAATTCATTAAGATTACAAATAAAATTCAAGGAAACAACCAATCAAATCTCAATTCCCATCACTCAAAAATGTCTTTTGAGCTATGGAACCAACCTAGGTGCCCTTCAACACATGAATGGATAAAGAAAATGTGGTATATATACATAATGGAATATTACTCAAGCATAAAGAAGAATGAAATTATGGCATTTGCTGGTAAGTGGATGGAACTGGAGACAATCATGCTAAGTGAAATAAGCCAGTCCCAAAAAACCAAAGGCCAATTGTTCTCTCTGATATGCAGATGCTAACTCACAATGGGAGGGGGAGGTAGAGGTTCACCAGATTGGACAGGAGGGAATGGGGGGAAAAGATGGGGGATGGGATGAGAAAGACAGTAGAATGAATTGGACATAACTTTTCTATGTTCATATATGAATACACGACCGGTATAATTCCACATCACGTACAACCACAAAAATGGGAAATTGTACTCCATGTATGTTTCATATGTCAAAATACATTCTATTGTCATGTACAACTAAAAAGAACAAATAAACAAAGACTGAAAAAAAATATGTCTTTTGAACACCAGCTACAACTCAGACAATGTCCCCGTGGCACAAGACAAACATGATACCTGACTGTGTGCACCTTCAAGTCTAGTTGGGGAGACAGACAAATAAGCAACTAAGAACATAAAAACACAATAATGACTTGAGATGAGTATTTCAAAGTATTGGCCCAGGGTTCTGTGATGAAGAATAATAAAGGGAATGGACCTACTTGCATCATGTAGTCAGGAAAGGCCTCTCTGATGTGGTGATGTTTAAAGTAAAACCCGGGAAACGAGGAGGAGACCAGGGAAAGGGGTCCAAGGAGGGAAAGGCTTGGCCTGCTCTAGGAACTTCCAAATGGTCAATGTGCAGTAAAGGATTAACTCAGCAGGGGCCAGGGTGTGGCTCAGTGGCAGAGCGCTTGCCTAGCATGCGTGAGGCACTAGGTTCGATTCTCAGCACCACATATAAATAAATAAAATAAAGGTCCATTGACAACTAAAAAATATATATATAAACATTTTTAAAAAAAGGATTAACTCAGCAGGCCTATGTTGTCCAACGCTTGTACCTTCCAAAGAACTCTCTAGTCTTTGATCAGTTCCTAAGAAATAACATCTAATTTGGAATACCCTGCCTCAGAACAGTGGTTTTGTTTACTGGGACCATGGCCCACAGAAGAGAGTTTATGCTAGCTATGTGATTTATGGTTGATGCTCGGGGGCATGTGATATCGCTTTGACTCTGAAGAGGTTACAGACTAAGGTCAGCTGCATGCATACTCCATGTCTGCGGGACTGATCCCCAATTAAAAACTTTGGATACCAAGGCTTGAGTGGGCTTCCTGGTTGGCAATAGTCTATGTGTTGTCACACATCATCATTAGAAGAATTAATGGCTAGTCACGGGACTCTATAGCAAGAAAGCAGCTGAAACCTCACGATTGGTTTCTTTTGGACTCTGACCTATGTGCCTTTTTCCTTTGTTGATTTCAATCTGCATCCTTTTGTCACAATAAGCCATAACTATAGCAGGTTTTCTAAGTTTTGTAAGTCCTTCCGGTGAATCATTGAACCTGAGGGTGGTCTTGAGAATTCTGGATATGAATACAGTCAGTGAAAATGGACTGTCAGTGAGGTAATCACAAGGACTCTCTCATGCGAAGATTATAAAGGTTGTGAAGTTTAGGTTTCAAGTGCAACAAGACATCACTGAAGAATTTTCAGTTAGGGGGTGACATCTGGTTTACATCTCCCAAAGATGTACATGGCTGCTGTGTAGAGTAGAGATTAGAAGAAAAGGGTGGAGAGATTGAGGCAGGTGGAGGAGGTGGGAGAGAGAGAGGGAGAAGGAGACATAGAAGTTTGAGGGAGAGGGAGATTTGAGATATACACTAGATGTTGATGAAAAATTTCATAGTGGGTTATATTTCAGGAAGGAGGGAAGAACACATCATAGATAGTTGCCAGGTTTCTTTCTTAACCAGGTAGATGGTGGTGTCTTCCACTGAAATAAAGAAGAGTAGAGGAAGCAAAGGTTTGTGGGATAAATGAAAGATGAAAATTCAAATTTATACATGCAAAATTTGAGATGCTCTGAAACATCTAAGCCAAGTGGACCAAAGATATAAATTAGAGGTAAAAGCAGATGGATAGATGGATAAGATTTAAAGCCACAGCAATGGATGTGCCCACTTGGAGAGAATGTGGGCCGATAAAAGGGCACAGAACTAATCCCTGAGGTCTTCTAACATTGGGAGGTCAGGAGGAGACAGCTTATTATGCATCAGGATTTCCACAAGCTAACCTAGCTGTTCCTAACAAAGACTCTAGGATATAATTTTTATTACCCCCACTTTTTAAATGTTTTAATTAGTGTGTTGAAACTATACATAATAGTGGGGTTCATTGTGACATATTCATATATACACATAATGTGATTTACTCCATTTCAATCAAACCAAGACATGAAGAATTTAGATAGCTTGCCTAAAGTTTCTCTCTCTCTCTTTCTCTTTCACATGCACACACACACACACACACACACACACACACACACACACACAATTATGTGGGAGAAATAGAATTTAAATATCTGCCTCTAAAACCTATTTTGTTGTTGTTATTCTACTTCAATGTCATAAGCAGAAAGAAAAATAAAACAAAAAACCTCAAAACAACAAAATAAACAAACACAGATAAGAATTGAAAAAATTCTAGTACTTATGATTTCCAAGATTAAGAAAAGTTCAGAGGAAGGGGTTTGCGGGATGGAAGAGAGGGAAAGGAGAACTCTGGATTGAGGGTGAGCAAACTATGTTATATGCATTTGACTTAGTAAAAATGAATCCCATCGTTATGGTGTACCTAGAATGCACTAATAAAACACAAAAAACCTGTCCACATCTCAGACAAACTACTAAATAAGACACCATAAAATACTGCTCCCTAAGCCTTTCATTCAGAATTTAATTCAAGCTCTTGATTTTCCATCTACACAATTAAGACACAGGTTAAAAAAACTGCACTTGATACTCAAAGGTGCATTACAAAGTGTCCTAGCTGTTGTCATTATTCCCTTAAAGTTTGTTTTCAAGAATTGGCACAATCATACTTTCTCTAGGTGAATATATATGGAATAAAGTAAGATTTCTTTCTATTTTTTAAGCAGTAGCAGTATGAAGAAGAGATCTAAAATGCATTTTTCCAATGCAGGCAGATGACATCAGGTGTGTGTTGATGAGATTGATCAGAAGCATCTACAAGTTCTTTATATTAATTGTATTATATTACTTTTTGTTCACAAATTACAGAGAGTTGAAGATGTTCATAAGCAGTTTTTAAAAAGTAATCTTGAAAAAGAACACTTTCGGTTTCACTTTAAAGAACAAGAAGAAGAAGAAGAAAAAAATGGACATGGTCAGAGCCATGAGGCTGTGGCACATCAGGAAAGGAGAAGGACACTAACCCTGCCCACAGGGATGCGGAGAGTCTGCTCCCTCCCCTCCAAGTGTGCACAGTGCCACCCTCCTTAATGACGGGTAACCAGTTTATTTTCACAGTGTGTCAGCTGGTTAAGAGGGGAAGGATTGACTGTGATTAATGATTAGCTTGATGGGAGGTAATGAGTCTGTTTGGGCTGAGTCTGTGGTTGCCTTTTGAGTTGAATAAAACATAATCATTTGGATGGAACTAAGTTTTTGGCTGGGATAAATACAATCCTACAATTTGTAAATACCCATAAAAGTAGGAGTGATTGAAGAACAAACTTACATATATGTGAGTCTCCTTGGTGAGAAATCTGATGGAATTCAGCGAATATCCACTGAGTACTCATCTTATGTTCTGAAGTTATCATGATGAATAAGAGATTTCTTCCCAAATAATTTTATGGCCTGTCTATATAGCATTATCTATCTATCTATCTATCTATCTATCTATCTATCTATCTATCTATCTATCTACCTATCTACCTATCTATCTATCTATTTTGGTGCTGGGGATCAAATCCAGGGTCTGTGCATGCTAGGCAAGCACTCTGCCATTGAGCTACACCCTTAGCCCCTGTATTATTTATTATGTTGACTTTTAAAAATTTTTATTTGGGAATCATATATATTTATATACTCACATATACATATTTTCTTCATAAATGTGTTTTACGTTTTCACTTTTTTATGTGTTTTTTTTCCCACTTTTTTTCATGGTGATACAAAGGACAAGCAGCAAAAGATATTGATGGTTTCTCTGTTCTTTCCTCCCCAAACCTGCTCCCCTGCAGCTTCCTCACCTCCGCTAATGGCAGCTCCATCCTCTCAGCTGCTCCATCTAGAAGCACTTGTCTTATAGCCAAGCCCCACATCAGTATCCATTCACCTTTCACCATCTTTCCTGAAAAGACGGTTTCATTGGAATCATGATGATTGCTGTGTGGCTGGTCTCCCTAGTTCCTCTTTTCCCCTTTCTCCTATTCTCAGCACAGCTACTCCAGCAACCATATTCAGCTATCCAGCAAGATATCATGGCAAACACATCCCCCTTGCCAATGCCCTCTAATGGATTCCCAGTTCAGTTCATGAGGAATGGAGGTCAGTCTGTACAAGGGCCTTCCAGGTTCTTCCAGGTTTGTTCCCCCAAATCTCCTATGACCTTTTCTGCCCCTTTTCTCAGTTCTATGTACTTCAGCTTCTCTGGCCCTTTGCCATCCCCTGAACACTGAAGCCATTCTCCTACCTTTTGTTTTTGCTATTTCTTCAGCCCATGCAGACCTCGTTTGCTTCCACAGCCTTCCCTGACCACTCTATCTAAATTTGCAGCACCTTGAACAATTGTTTTCCCGCATTATTTTTATAGCAATTATCGTTCTCTAACACTATGGTGTTATTTATTTATTTTGCTGATTTCTCCCCATCAGAATGCAGTGCTGACTGGATAGAGACTTCTGTTTTGCTCATTCTGTACTCTCAGTACCTAGATTAGTATCTGGTATTCAGTAAAGATTGTCACAAGAGTGACTGTGGTGATGAGAGATATTTTCTATATTCCAAACTGGGTAGTCTTTCCTTTGAAACAACAGATTCTATAGATGAGGTCCCTAATATACAAAAAGGGTTTTGTGTGATGCAGATGGCATTTTATGCTAATCCTGGACAACCAAACCAGAGGTGATGGAAACTGCAAGAGCAACAGATAGGAGAAGTGACAGGTGTAGGTGGATGCTGTCTCTGGATGTGTTTATGGCATTTTATCCTCAAGCACAGAATCAAGCACATGTTAGTTTGACCTCAGATTCACCCCCTCCCCCAAACATGGGCGGACTCTTCCTTCTTCAGACGCTGACACTTTTCCTTATCCCTGGGCCAATCCTGCACAGAAGACCATACAGACTCCACTAGAAGAAAGCTGCAGAATAACAGAGTTAGGAACAGAGCTAACACAGGGTGGAATAGGCAGCCACTAGACAGAGCTAGGTGGCCAGTCTCTTTCTCATCTCCTGGACACTTAGAGCTTTGAAAGCCCGAGTGAGTCACATAATTCCCACAGTGAGAACGAATTCCCCTTTTTACTTTCATCTTAAATCAGAAAAATGGAACATACTGCAAAGCTAAAATGACCCAATTTTGCATTCAAAGAGAATTTCATTTAAAGCAGGGTCCCATTTGAAGAACCAAGGAGAAGGCCCATTTATTTATGGAAAGAAAATCATAAGGAGGCAATGATGTTGCATTAATGAATTCACAAAACTGCAGTTGCTTTTTGGAAGTAACACTTCAAAATGTCTAAGTCTCTGTTGTTAAAATGAACAATAAACATATGGAAATATGAAAGCTATTATTTTATCAGTATAAAAGTCATCCTTTCTGATTGTTCTACCTTTGCTTGCTTTCCACGCCAATCTGTCTTATATGAATGCCTTCATCTTAGCACAGCTCACCCTTCCCCGTGCTGCTCCTCTCTCAAATTGCTCCAGTGACTTTTCATTGTTTAAAGCAGGAGCTAAATTTTTATATCTAAGCAATAGAACCTTTTCTTCAAAATAAGTGTTATATTAAGCTATAATGCAGATGAATATAAAAATGATCTGCTTTAAGTGGGATATGCGTGGAGAATCTAGAATCCAATTGACTGGCCCTCTTAACCCCTATTGCCCAATACCACACACATATTCAGAAACATTTGGGCTTAATGGAACAGTTTGCATAACCCTGACCTGAAGAATTAAGTGGCTTTTTCTCTTCATTTATTTATTTATTTAGACTCAGCTACCCAAGATCTACAAAGAATGGCTCCAAATTACCTTCCCACTATTCTCTGATGTTCTGATATGACATCTAACATACAGTCTTTTCAAGCCCAGCTCTCTACTCATTGTTATTTGGAATACTTCCTCACTCATTTTACTATATTTTATATAATAAAACTTTGGTTGAACTTGAAGTGCCTACTATTTGTATAAACCTTCGGCAGGTTATAGAACCTATAATGCCTTTGTTAATCCATCTGTAAGATCTAAAAACAGAAGTACCTACTTCATAGGTAGGTACTGTTTTGAACTAACCCATGTCAAGAAATTGAAACCCCACCTAGGATATAAAAGTGTCCCCTAATTCTGGGCATTATATGCCCAGGGACAGCCTCCACTCCAATCCATTTTATATGAATATCTTCATCTTAGCACAGCTCATATGAACTCAGGTGACCCAGAGCTCCTATCCTTCCTTCCAAAATGCTCATTGTGAAGACTTCCAGGTCACCAAACATTTCACCCTAAGCAAAAGGAGTCTGAAATTCAGACTTTCCTTGCTCACAGTTGCACTGCACATCTGTGAAATGGGTGGATTATAAAAATGCTACTTCTTTCTTCTACCCTAGTTTTTGAAGGTGAAATTATTGAAGAAAGCCAAAACCTACCAGGAGTTCTCTTGCATTTTTCAAGTAATACAGACACAAATCAAGGATCTGACAATGCTGCTTTCTGTGGCCTTTGTGGTCAGGATGAGGTCTCCAGGGCTGAGGGATGAAATGGTTATTCAAGAAAATGAAAAGAACTGGGCAGGGTCATGGACTTGCGAATCCTTCACTGCAGAGCTGCCCAATTTGCAACACTGAAAGGGCTCTGGGGTGACACTGATACCCTTAGTTCTTAAGGCAGTTAGGCAGGGTTGGGGGTAGCTCGAGCCCTCACTCACCAATCATAAACCTTGAGTAGTTTCAGTTCAAATCCCAGCATCACATGATATAATCATCTATGTATCATCTTTGCAATGTGAGGAAGGTTGGGAAGAGCCGTCCTCACGCCCCCACCTCACTGAGGTCTTTGCTACTTTTTCCTGCACTGGTTTTGTTCTGGGTGATGCTCATCAGTGTCCTCTGCAATCTGTTTTGGCTGTCTAGAGTCTGAAAAGCTGGCTCCAGCAGTGGGTCAGCAGTGGTCTCATAAGCCATAGAACAGTCCCTGTACTGTACTGGCCCTGAAGATGGTACCAGGAGGTGCCATGTTGTAAGGGTCCGTAGACAAGGGTTAGAGCTCCGTGGACTGCCATGGGCATGGTGGTACTGATGGTCAGGGTAGAATGTTTTAATATTTTAATCATTTCAAGTCTGCTCTATGCAAGCAGGACAAAGAACAGGTTACTAGAATTTCAGTCCTTCAGACAAAAGGTCAAATCCTTGAAAGGCTTAGCTCATTGAAAAAGACACTGGAGACCTTGTATCAACTTAAATGGAAATCAGACTCCAGAACAAAGTATTTGAAAACAACACAACAAAACAAAACACAAACTGAATGTCCTTATTAAGAAGCTTTAAGGTAAGGCTCCAGGTCTTTACTTGAGTTTAAAATAGAGGTTTTAGAAAAGAGAAATCTAAATATTTAGAATGATGTTGCTGATGCCTGACATTACAAGAAAGATTTAGTCTTTAGAAGATGCATCAACACACATCCAATTTCAAGTAGCTGTAACTAAAACAGCTTTCAAAACACATCAGAAAAATGTGGAACAACTTCAGAAAGCACTGAAAGATACTGTGCACGAAAATTTCACTCTTTAAGGGAGTAAAAGGCTGCTTTCTATAGAGCATGAGGAATGGAAAGGAAGAGTGAATGAACACATTAAACAGAATAAAAGGACAGGAAATGTGGAAGTGTTTATGGGATAAGCTCGATGACAAAGTCAAGGAAGCTTCTGGAAGACTTCTTGCCAAAGGTGAGAGACTGGGCTACTGTTTTTTAAGAGACATCATTGATGGCAGAAATGTGGAATTGGATATGACGAATGAATCAGAGAACAGAGACCTCTTAAAATGAGAATCCAAAGGAGTTCTGAAGAACCAAGTAACATGGCTGAGTCAAATACACATTTTAAAAAATATCTTTATTTATTTTTATGTGGTGCTGAGGATCTAACCCAGTGCCTCACGCATGCAAGGCAAGCGCTCTACCACTGAGCTACAATCCCAGCCCCCAAATACATATTTAAAAAATAAAAAAAGAAACCAAATCTACACTCAATTAACTGAAGACAATAAAATAATCTGATGCACTTAAAGATCATGTTAGAAAGTCTCCAAAGTGAGAAAGCTTCCCTGTAGTTAGGGCAAAACCCAGACAAAACTAGCAAACAAACAAAGAAAAACAAAACAGAAAAGTAGATGAAAAACTTCAGTAGGTAAACTTTCTTTTCTCAACTGCATGAAAAGAGAAAAAAAAGAACCGAAGAAAAAATAAATGAATTTTCACCAAAAAGCCAAGTTAGAACTAGTTCAATCCATAAAAATAGAGGCGAGTCTATCTGAAGCTGATAACAAGATCGGTCAGGCATGTAAAAACTTCTAGCCAAAATTCTTTCATAAAAAAGTCAAATAAATCATTATTATCAAAGCCTGCTTATTTCCCATGAAAGAAAAGCTCATGGTAATAGTTTGAGAGCTCTGTCAGCTGAGAGAAATTTCAATAACTTAAGAAGAGAAAAGGCATACATCAGACAAAATTTATTGTGGAAGAATTTAAACATTTCAGAAAGTCTACTGTTTCTGATGTTGAAAGTGGGGTATTTGACTGATGCTTGTGAGGACCATCAGGGAATCTCTGGACTAGATCCTCAAAGAAGGAGGAGGATTTGGTGGTGATCCAGGGATCCAGGTCTGGCATCTTCCTGAAATGCCACTCTGTTAGGGTCAGGACTCTGAAACAAGATCCCTCCATCAGGCCACCTTCGTCCTCGACAAGAGTATGCCAAAGCTCCCCCTGGAACTCCCTCTTTCTGACAGGCACTGAGGACTTTCTGATTCACCCCTTCCATCTGAATGGGGTGCCTCTGGTAGCCACCCCCTACTTCCACCTCATGTTCCCAGCAGATGTGACTGAGGGGTCCCAGGAGGCATTTCCTCATGAAAGAATGCCTTTTATCTCCCCCTGTTCTAGAAAGCTAGAATGAATCTCCCTAGAGGTTCTCTCCACCAAGGGACTTCCCTGGTCCAGCACATCCTCTCCTTGCAAGAAGTATCTCTACACCAAGCTCTGGATTTATCCCCCCTCACCCCACCCCTGAAAACAGAAGTGAGACATCCTCTAAATTGATTCTTCCTTCATAAGCACCCCTCTGAAGGTCCAGAAATATAGCAAGGTGCTTTCTTTCCCCTGAGACTAAAATAATTTTGATGTTTTCTCTATTATATTGCTATAAAGTGATTTTACAATGATTCAAATGGAGAATGATACAATGTGTAATTCTTGGGATATGTTTTATAATTATAGATTATCAATATGTGGATCTCATAGGTTAATTGTATCTATTTTATTCTATTTGTAGTAACATAATTATGGTATTTTTATTGTTAACAAGTCCACTAAAATCATATAGAAACACAGAAGGCAGTTATTTTCTTGTAATTTTGAATTTTTCTCTTTCATTCTATTGCTATTACTTAATGATTATACAAAAGCTCAAAGGAAACTGTGATAGGATACAATTCGTGGGGGAAATTTCTAGGGATGTACGTTATATAAATTTGAATCTTAGTATGCGGCATATTTCTTTGATGTTTCGCCTAGGTTTTTAGTAAGACTAAAATTTTCATTATAACTCTTTAACATGTCTTTTGAACAATCTAGAAACACAGAAACAATTTGCTTCTCTTCCAAAGTTATTTTGAACTTCCTCTCATTTATTTTCACTGCTTGTAGTTAAGTGATTACACAATTGCTCATTGGAAGCCTGGTAGATTTATAATTCTTAGGATATTGTTTTATAAATCTAGCTTAAAAGTGAAATTCATGAGTAAATGTTCCTTTTCTTCTTTTACTAGATAATTTAAAGCTGATATTTCAATTATTGCTATTTAATAAGTCCTTCATAATATGAGCTATAGTAAGAGTTTCATATATGCCATTGTACAACTGCAGACATTTGAAAATCAAATTTTATTTTGGTAAAACTGAGGCTGAATTTACTCAAGATTAAGTATATTTAGCTAAATAAATTCTGGTTTAAAAAAATCCTATCTATTTTTAAAGTATCACCCTTACTATTTTCTTTTCCAGGAATTTGCTTTTGATCTTTTCCTACCATTTCTTCTATCATTGTTCAAAATTGTATTTCTTTTGTACATTATCATGCTAAATCCTTGTCAGATCAATCCTTATTCTTATATATTGTAATTTTGTGTGGGGGGAAGAACAATACCTCCATCTATATATTTTGCAATTTTGTGTGGGGGGAAGAACAATACCTCCATCTATATATTTTGCAATGTACCCAGTGCATGAGTAAATGTGCATGTTTTGAATATAAGAATTTTAGAAGTGGCCAATAAGTATTTATTAAATTGAAGTAAAAGTACTTTAGAAGAGTTAAGTGAACTTGAAAACATATTCAGTAATGTATGTGGCCAGCAATCAGTTAGAGGCTGGGGATTCTATCCTATATGTGTGCTTATAAAAATGGGATCATAAGCTTTTCTGTCTCAGACAACACAATTTCTCCTTCTTGCATTTCCAGAATAAGAAAGTGAGTAAAATCCAGTCTTTGCTTGATGGGCCTCTACCATCTGCTGGGCATTTACTAAAGAATGGCTTACAATTGTAAAGATGTACTTTTTGCACATTAGAAGCTGAGATCCATTCCCAAGGAGCTGAGATCCATTCCCAAGAAGGTATCCATTAAAAGAGTAAGACCTCAGTCTCTAAGACTCCATAGGAGGACAAAATCCTAACTCTGATGATTATCAGCCGACAAACACAGTTGGCCTGGTCTCATTTATAATGAACAATTCTCCGACTCTGAGCTCCCATGATCATCCTTAGTTACTTGCTTTTAGTTGGCTTTAACCATCACTAATCCTGAAAGTCACACAGCTGGGCTATCTATATATTATCAGTCTCCTTCTAGCTTTCCTGTAGATAACACCTTTGGTATGTGGGTTATGATGATAATGGTTGTGAAGATCACTTTTCAGGGACTTGAAGGCCACATCTGTTGAAATCACTGGCTCCTCACTTGAGCCTGTGAGGATGTCTTATGGTGATCTTTTGACATCAAAGGGCCCAAACTCCACCCTCATATCACAATAATGCTGCCATTTTCTGAACATGTGTCCCATGAAGAACTATGACGACTGATCGCAAATGTGGAGACCACTGATTACTTGACCTTCAACCACTTTTCCCCACACTTTAAGTCACCCTGCTTCTTTATCCCATAGACATCCCCAAACCCTGTCCTTTTAGGCTTGGGTCTCCCCCCTCCATGCAAGGCTGCCTAGAGAATAAACTCTCTTTTGCAAAATTCATCTAAGTGATTGGCATACCATGAGGCAAGCACAACAGGACTGGTTTAGTAACATGAGCTGCTGATCCTAAACTGGATCTGATGAGAAAGTATGAAGGTAATCAAGGAAATCTATGATCTCTACTAAAAAACAGTTTTCATAGAACATGGGCTATTATTTCCATAGGGAAGAAAAGCATTACCTACCAATACACTATATAGTCTTTTATTCCTTAATATGAAACTTCCTCATAATACAATGTGAAAACTTTAAGCTGTAATGCTTAAAAAATTCTCAAGTTATGAAAATCTGAGGGTCTCATTATAATGGTAACTTAATTATACTGCACATTTTTCATATAATAAAACAACCCTGGGAAGTTTATCTAGATATTGAGAGATATTATATAGTACAATTGGATGCGTTAACATTATAATGAAAGCCTTTGCTTTTGCATTTTCTGGCTTTGGTGTGCATTATTATTATTTATGATTTGAATGTTGACAGCCAAGTCCACATTGATAAGCCATAGAGTAGGCATGGTTTTTGCCTTGGGGCTTTCTGAATGAATTAGATGGGCAAACTGTTTCATATTTACTCTGAACGCTGAAGATAGCTAACTCTCAAAGGTGCAAGTTTCTTTGTCTTTAATGTATTTGTGCTTTCCCTTCTTTATCCTTCTAACCTTTTGCCTTAATTTGTGCACTTCTTCACTTGTAAATCATTGAAAAAAATGAAAGAAGACGTCAATTTTCCTAAAAAAATCATTGGTAGGTATGTTCCAGTGCTACAAAATTGAAATCACAGGGGTGAAGAAAGTGGAATAATGATCAAGACTATGAGAATTAAATTAAGAATCTTTTGCCTCAATGTTCTGGAACAAGCTAGTTCTTCTGCCCATGATGTCCTTTCTCCCTGCTCTCTGGCTCAGAAGTCTCTGCAACTAAGAAGCCTCGCTTGACCTTCCCATCTGACCATGCACTCCCAAGGGCAAAGAGTGTACCTTATTCAGCTGTAAAGCTGCAGCATCTAGCTCTGAACACTCAGCAACTAGAGGTAGTGATGAATAAATAAAAAAAAACAAGAAAGACTCTTAGAATGACATCATTGTCTTAGAATGATACAGCTAGTGAAATTTCCACCCATCTATTCATAGTCTTAATCATGATGATGAGTATGTTTTGACCCTGATATAATCTTAAAATACCAGCAGACAGCCTGAGGTATCCTGGTTTGCTGTTTGCCAACTGACTTGCTGTTTGACATCTCTCTTCTTAATTCACTAGTCCTGTCATTTCCTGAAACTCTTACATAGACATAGAATCTCTCTCTCTCTCTCTCTGTCCTCCGTATCTTTTCTCTTCTCTAGCAATTTTCTCTGTATCATCTGTCCTCTCCATGTTCTGTTCCATGATTGTTTTTTAAAAATATCCATGCTGATGTTCACTATGTTTTTATTTCACATCCTTTCACAAAGCAAATTGTTGAAGAATGTGAAAAGGCAGTTAGTGATAAAAGGGCATTATGAATGTATTAATAAGTCCATGTACCTATTGTCTTTATCTTCTTGGGTGACTATTTGAGATTGTAAGAAAATGCTTTAAGTGGCTCAGACTTTTAGATAGCACTTCTTTATATTTGTACTGGGTATTAGAATTTTACTACATTTACTAGGTATTGTTTATCTGCCTTGGTGACTATTCTACACCCTTCCAGAGGTAGCAGGGGTACAAAAAGTATATGCTTATGCTCCAAAGTAGCAGATGCTTTTTAATTTTTATATTTCACACTAAAGCACAGGATAATACTTATGATTTGGCAAGCATGAGATAGATAGATGCCATGATAAAAACTTGTTCATGGAGACTGGAAAATAGAAAGTAGACCCAGTGTCTGGATCTGATCTTTTTGGCAGCTGACATCTGCTATGAAACAGAAGCAAAAGGAAGACCCCTAAACTTTAAGTCATAGTATAGTTGGAGTCCTACCTTTGCCTCTTGTTAGCTGGATGACCTCATTTTACTTGAAACAGAGATCATAATATTGACCTTATTGAGTCATTATGAAAACTAAAGAAGATGGCACATTCTTCAAGGAAATTTGAGATCTCAATAGTATATTCTGTAATTTTGTCTTGAAAAAATTGTGTCTTCTACTTTTAACTATCAAAATTAGCATTTATGAATTATTCTAAGTTAGAAACAAAAAACCCAGATATCTTTCTCTTCAGAGCACCAGTCCTAAGACCAAATTTAATTTCTCTGCTCAGAAATAACTTTTTACAATATACATTCAGCAAACACATACTGTATGTCAGACACATATGCCAGGAACATGTAGTTTTCTGTAAATAGATAGTACATATTTTGGGCTTCCTGTGTAGCATGGTCTCTGTCCTGACTATTCATTTCTGCTGCTACAACACAACAGTTGTCATAAGTAATACAGAAACACACAGGCTTAACTGTGTTCCAATAAAACTTTATTTATAAAAACAGGTGGCAGTTCAGATTTGGCCAGTAGGGCAGAGTTTGCTGACTCCTATTCTGGGTGACACTAAGATGAAGAAGACAAAGTTCCTGGCTGCATTGAGCTTATATTCTAATGAGGAGAACAATCAATAAACAAATAAATAAATAAATAAATACTACTCAAGGGAATGGCAGGTGGCATGAAGAAAAACAAAAGCAAAATAAAATAATCAAGAGTAAGGAGGCGGTGGCTCACGCCTGTAATCCCAGCACTCAGGGAGGCTGAGACAGGAGGATCGCGAGTTCAAAGCCAGCCTCAGCATCAGCGAGGCACTAAGCAACTCAGTGAGACCCTGTCCCTACATAAAACACAAAATAGGGCTGGGGATGTGGCTCAGTGGTCGAGTGCCCCTGAGTTCAGTCCCTGGTGCCAAAAAAAAAAAAAAAAAAAAAAAGAGTAAGGAGGGAGGGAAGCTATTTCAGACAGGGCACAAAGGGATGGCCTCTCATAGGAATTATAACTTGAGAGGAAACTAGGATAACACAAAGAAGTGATGTCCTGACTGCCAGGTGAAAAAGACTCAGGGAAGAAACTGCATATCTAAGAACTGCTATATGGTACAGTGAGCTGAACTGTAGCTCTGAACAACACGTCTACCTGGAACCTCAGAATGGGACCCTACTTGGAGAAAGGGTCTTTGCAAATGAATTCAAGTTAACAATCTTTAAGATGAGATCATCCTGGATTAGGGTATTTCCTAAATCCAAGTCCTCAGAAGAGAAAGGGAAACAATCCTAGAGAGAAGCAGAGAGAAAGCCATGTGAAGACAGGAAGAGAATGGAGTTACACTGCTGTAAACCAAAGAACACAAAGGACTGCTGGCAGACGCCAAAAGCTAGGAGAGGCCCATGGAATGGATCCCCTCTCATTGCCTCCAGAAAGAACCAATGCTGTCTACCTCCTGATTTCAGACTTCTAGTCTCCCCCATAAGAGTAATTTATCCCCCAGAAAAATAACTATTGAGAGTGATTATTTTAAGTCACTTGGTTTGTGGTGATTTGTTAATGCAGCTCTAGGAAACTAATGTAGATGGAAATAAGCTCAGGATGTTGTAGGAACAGCAAAGCATGAGCCAAGCAAACAGATCCAAAAACCGTAATCAATGTAGATATTCAAAATATTTAAAATTCAATATGGCAGGGGCACCCACCAATCATTAAGTCTTGCCAATGCATATTGATTATCAGCCTGAGAGGTCAGAGGGAAGATTGAAGAGACAGGGAAGAGTCAAACTGTATCTAGATCTGTGAGCATGGAAGGGAGTTTGGACTTCATGTATAAACAGATGCCAATGGAAGGCACAGAGTGAGGAAGGGCATGATTTGATGTATGACCTTCAAAAGATCACTGTAGAGGTCCTTAGAAAAAATGACTATAGCAGGAGGGCAAGAGAAGTACAAAAATTGCATAGCTCTTATAATATTTATGACATCAGAGGACGGTGCCCAACTCAGGCCACCACGTGATTCCAGAGGTTTTGCACAGCACAAATGCAGGGATGGCCCCCTCAATATGAACATCATGGGCTTACATATTTATTGCAATGGCTTTCCAGCAGAGGGGTAGTGATGTGCCCTTAATAAAAATATGTTACAACAATGTTCCAACAGATGGTTTTGTCTTGAGAAAGGGATGCCTTTTAAAAATTCACACAAGGGCTGAGGCGCAGTGGCACATGCCTGTAATCCAGTGATTTGGGAGGCTGAGACAGGAAAACAGTGAGTTCAAAGCCAGCCTCAGCAACTTGATGAGGCCCTAAGCAACTTGATGAGACACTATCTCAAAATAAATATTTTAAAAAGGGCTGGGGATGTGGCTTGGTAGTTAAGTGCCTCTAGGTTCAATCCCTGGGAACCTCCCCCACAAATTTGCACAAGGATCATTAGCCTATTTAGGCCCTAAAGTAGTAATGAAAAGGTACTGAGAAAAGGTCAAATTCAAAATAGATTATGGAGATTGATCAGGGGAGTTGTTGCTGTGGGGAATAAAACAGAGAGGAGTCAAAATGACACATTGCTTTTTTAGACTTGAGCCATCGGGTAGTAACATTTACCAAAATGGGCAAACCAGGTAATGACTGTCTGACATAGGAGGAGTGTAAAAAAAATGGACCCAAAGGTCTGCTTTTTCCTTTTTCCTTTGAAATGAGTGTTAAACACCCAGGTAAAGATATAAAGTAGACAGTTGCACATATCAAATTAGGGATTAGTTTCTGTTAAGTTCTTTCCCAGTATTATTATATCTAGAAATAATGCAATAAGTTGATGTTACATTTGGTAATGATCTAAGGTTGATTAGACGAACTGGATGTAGATCTAGTGCTGAAACACACATACACACACACACACACACACACACACACACACACACACGCATTTTCCAAAAGGTGCTCAGAATTGACTGATTATCTAGTACAATTTATAGTGGATGAAGCACATCTGGGCCTCTAGCCAAGTCACTGCTGGGCCTTTTATCACTGGTTTGTGTGGATCAGCCTCTGTCTTCATTGACTTTAGGGGGCAGAAAGTCTCTGTGGATGTTAATGTTAAGTAATCTTTAACAGTAGGAGTTTAATGAGTTGTTTTAGTGTTGGATGGTAAGTACTTCAAATTCATAATTCCACTTCAACTGCTTTTGTTATCCTACACCACCTTAATTGAAATGCAACTTTTGAAAGAACTCCCAAGAGAAAATTGTTTATTATTCCTTTGCCCAAATAGCCTCTCTGGGTCCTCACTGAAAATTATTTACTTATGAAAATAATGACTTTCATCAACTGTAGGTCAAATTGGATATTAATAGAATGAGAAAATTTTAATAATATAATTATTTTATAAGGCTTGTAGAAAATGAAATATGACATATAACTATGGCTCATGCACAAAATCTGAACATGTTAATATTGAAAAAACAGTATTGGGTTATGCTTTGTCTTTTCCTCATTTCCTAGACTCTCTTCACTGATGTTTTCTCAATGAGTGCTGCACAGTACAAAAAAGGCATTTTTCCAAAGCTTCCCACAGCCCTGTGACATGGTAATTCTAGGGTTTAGACCAAGAATGTCAATCCTGACACTCAATGCTATCTTGAAGTTCCCAAATGTATCAATCTACCAAATAGGTCTTGGCTGTCAGGTTGTAAATACAAGACACAAAGGGGAGATTAAAAGTCATTTTTACTAGAGGAGGAATCTCTATCAACATCTGTATCTTTATGTTTATGTCTGTCTCTTTATCAAAGCTTAGGGACATCAAAAGACTACTTCTTTAGAAAGAATAATTAATGTTGACTTTCCCTTTAAGTACAAAAAGTACCCTACAGTCTTTATAGTTTTTTTTCCTTTTATTTCCTCACATTTTACTAGTGCATCATGGTTGTATGTATTGATGGGCTTTGTTGTTACGCATTAGTACATGCACACAATATAACAATATAATTTGGCTACTATCACTCCCCAGCATTCCTCCCTCCCTTCCTGCCCTACCCTTTGGTCCCTTTCCTCTACTGATGTCCCTTTGATTTTTAGGAGATCCATCCCACCTTTATTTTCCTTTTTCCTCTCTAGCTTCTGCATATGAAAGATAACTACAACCCTGACCTTTAACCTCCTGACTTTGACTTATTTCACTTAACATGATGGTCCTAGTTCCAACCATTTTCATGCAAATTCCATAATTTCATTTTTCATAGCTGAATAAAAATTCATTGTGTATATATAAGACATTTTCTTTATCCATTCATCCATTGATGGACACCTAAGATGGTTCCAAGTTTGACTATTGTGAATTGTGCTGCTATCAACATGGGTATGTATGTATCACTGTGGTAAGATGCCTTTAATTCTTCAGAGTAAATAGCAAGATGTGGCTTTATACTTTTTTTCAAGAAGGCTCTTACATATATACTCATTCATCAGTGGGTGACTAAATCAGTGACAGGGACTTGGGTTGTGGGATAGAGTGTGAAGAGTACAGGTGGCCTCTGAGAGACCTGGTAGGATCCCTGGCTCTGATGAACACTATCCCTATGCTCCTGAGCAATGTGTTAAGTGACCTTTAACTGTAGGGGTTTAACGAGTTGTTTTCGTGGTGGACAGTAAGCACTTCAAATCTATAATTCTACTTCAACAGTTTCTGTTACCCAACACCAGAGGTTACTTAACCTCTCTGAACCTTAAGTTTCCTCATCAGTAAAATGGAGATGGGTGAAAAGATTAAATGAGAAAATGTTATCAAAAGTGCCTCACTCAAAGCCAGGGTTAAGACTAAGATAATTTCCTGTCTCTTTTTGTTCTAGACAAGAGCAGGAGGGTAGAAACAGAGCTTTTAGAAAAAGGCAGTGGCCAAGTAGGAGCCAGATGACTTTGAGGCATTCATCAGACTGAAAATCCCAGGCCAGACATTCAGATATGTGTCTAATGTGTCTTTAGTGTCTAAGTGATATGATTTGGTTGGACGGACTTGTGAAAATATAGGCAATTCGAACATAAAAACACTTTCTAGGAAGGGTTTGTGAAACAGCTACAAGATGTTGCTTAACATTTTTTCCCCCACAAAATAATATTTTACTTAACAAGACTTAACTATGTATGTGACTACTTCAGTTTAAAAGTTTCTAGGAAAAACTGTCTTTCCTCCTAATAGCCCTTTATTCCTTTATGATCTACATTAACATGAAATGGGTCACAACCTCGGTCCACTCTACTGGGTTCCCCTTCCAGTGGGCCTTCCAGGCTCACTGACTGCTCACCAACAGACCTGTCACTACCAGGAGAATCATCTGTTTAGCGAGAGGCAGCTGTCATCCCTTCCGTTGCAATTTAATGACTGCCCCTGTTGGAGTCATTCCAGCTAGCTCTACTATTAATCACCTTATTTGATCATGTCATGTTCAGAACAGTTCAGAGTCCCAGCAAGGTGCAAAAGATCAGAATGTTCAGAGGTTCCATGCGATTCTAAAAGAAACCAGCCTACAACTGGAGACAAGGCAAATTTTTCATAGTGCACTGCTGGATATTTTAACCCCACATCTCCATCATGTAAGCATCTATTCCCATTGATGATTAATGGGAAAACCAGCTTTTAAAGGGTTCATGACTCATCTTCCAATCACCCTTTGTAGATTGAATGCCAGTGCATCCTTTAAGTGAATGGGAGGTGGTGTTCCAGCATCTCTCAAAAAGGTTTAGATCAAGACAACAATTTTCAGTACTGTATAACTTGAAAACATAAACCCATATCCATTAACTCAAAGTGGAATAGTTTGGGAAACTATAAGTGAGTAGCTGTTTTAAAAAAAAACAAACAAAACAGTAACACCATTTATTCCATTCTGTAAAACACAAGGAATAGGAACACAATAGTTTCTTAGGCTATCAGATATAGTCGAAATTTCCTCTTTTAAGAAAAGGAAAGTATATTTAATAGAAAAACAGAAGGCGTAATTTTGTGTTACATACAAATCTATACAGCCAAGAAGCATGCAGAAAAAAGTTTTAAAAAACTTTGCACAGTATAAAATTTCACAAAAGAAAATGTCAAATTAATATAGTAGCATACATATTTCTTATAAAACAGTGCTCATTTTGTGGATATCATCTATTAATCCTTAGGTTTTATTTCTGGGTCTTATGAATAATATAACCTTCTGTTTATAAAAGCTCTTTAGACAAGGTGTCATTTCTGAGTCAGCAATTTCTTTTTCCCTTTCTGATACGCATTATTCTATATAGATTTCTCTTGCAACACTAAAAAATCTCATGTCTTAGCCAATTAGGAAAATTCTGGCTTGGGAATTGAAAGTTTGTGGACACTAAATGTGTTAATGAACACCTACTCATTAGTATTTGTTAACATTTTATTCAAGCTCTTAACTTCTATTCTGAAAAAGTATTTAGAATATGCACACTGAAGCAGGAATTTATTGAAATTTCTAATAAAATTGATATGAAAATACTATTTTATAGTTTAAAAGCTCAATCTCATTGCTTTTATTCTAAAATAAACTACTACTTTTTCTCAAACTCAGGCCACCAAAGATAAGGTGTTTATCAAAGGCAGGTCAAACCTTACTCATCATTCTCATATCTAATATGTCACAGAAGAACTAATACATTGTTTGAAATCAAGCTTTTCTTTGCCATCTCCAAATCGGAGAATATATTCTTTTCTCTAGAGAAATAACATCAAATACCAAGGGCTGCGGACCTCTTTGCATGAGTACCCCATTCACACTAAAAGATTTAACTACACTTTGGCATGGCTTCTAGCAGCTCAGGTCACCTCCCTAGGATGACCCAACCCCCTTCTGAATTCCTGTTGAGAAAAGCTTAAGAATTTACTGTTCTTTCTAGCCCACACGTGACAGCAGCCTTTAAGTTACCTTTCTTAGAGCATTTACTAAAAAAGATTTACAGAGGCTGCTGATGTAGCTCAATGACAGAGCCCTTGTCTAGCACGTGTGAGGCCATGGATTTCATAATTACACCACAATTTCATAACAAGCACCACAATAAAAAAGAAAAAGGACTGAGCCAGGTGCAGTTGCACATGCCTGTAATCCTAGTGGCTTGAGAGGCTGAGGCTAGAGGACCGCAAGTTCAAAGCCAGCCTCAGCAACTTAGCAAGAACCTGTTATTAAAATAAAAGAAATAAAAAGGGCTGTGGATGTGGCTGTGTGGTTAAGTGCCCCTGGGTTCAATCCCTGGTATCAAAAAACAAAACAAAACAAAAAAAAAACGAAGAAGGCCCGAACAATGGTGAATCCTTCTCTGTGTCTTGGAGATGTGTAAGTATCTCCTACAACTCAGGAATAGACGTCTTCCTCAAGGACCTGAAAGCCCTTCCTTTGAAGTATAATCAGAAAGAAAAGTGGTCTGTCTACCAGTCACCATGGGAGGGGAGGATAGACTCCTGACCTAGATAATTATCCACCAGCAGACACAGCTGGCCCAATTGCTCTCACACTGACCAACCCTTCGTAATTTTTCACTTTTCTCACTGCTTGGCCTGCACCCCGCTCCATGCTTCCTCAGTCTCCCTTCAAAATGCCCAGTCACATCTGCACTAGCAGGAAGGGAACTCAGCTCGGTCCTCTGCTGTCAGTAGTTACTGAATAAGATCTAATGTCCACCTGTGTTTATCTTTGACAGTACGAAGCTGTAACTTTTTGACTGAAATATAATTACTACACTTACATATCTGGTTAGGTTTCCAAAGCACTTCCATTAATGAATGTGCCTTTCAAAGCACACTGAAGAGTCCCTATGTTCATTGAAACTGAAGTAATTTTAAATTTTTTATTAATTTCCTTGGCACCAAAGTTCTAGCAAACTGGATAAATGCTAATTTGAAAAAAAAAAAAAAAAACAGGGTTAAAAATTAGCCAAACAGTGAATGAAGTATTCCAATAGCAGGAATTCACCAGGGTATGCTAACATGGCTATGAACAGGAAATCCATCTTCTCTAGTTGTTTTTCTTTAGTAGATCATGCTGGGGCTGGGATGAGGAGTCAGCATTTGTAACAGAGTTTGCTGAGCCATGAGAGGTTTTTAGAACTCAAAAACTATTTAAGGCACGGAAGATTCTCCTCAGGCTGCCAGCCCCCCACGTCTCCTGCCAACCTTGCTGCTGCAGAGGGATGTGAGTGTGTTCATCAAGATACAAGGCTAGAGTCGGGGAATCCTCTGCTCCATTTTTAGCTCTTCCATTTATTTACTGAGTGATCTTGAGGTTACTTAACCTCTTTTTCTTTTGGAAATTCAGCCAGAAAATAGAAATCATTATAAGTTTCCTTAGAGGATTTCAGTAAAAATTGCTTTCTCATAAATATGTTACTCTCATTTTATATCTTGGTGATCTTTCTCAGAATTACAGAACCCTTGACAGGAATTGTTCAGAAATGATGGAAAAATAGAAAAAATGCACTTTTAAAAGTAAGAAAAGGTATATCTTGAAACAAAAGATCATTACACATATACTTGGTCCCCCTCCTTAAATACATTGTTTTAGGACTCTGGGAACCATATCCTCTAGTTATAAGGAAGTCTCTAATTTTTTAAAAAGAATTATGGCCAAATATTCATAACATGAAATTTATCAGTTTAACCATTTTTAACCTGTACAGTTCAGTGGTATTGAGCACATTCACACAGCTGTGCAACTGTCACCACCATGATCCACCTTCAGAACATTTTCATCCACCCAAAGAATACTTACACTCACCCCACTCCGCACACCTCCTGCACTGGCCCTGGCCAACTATCTCTTTACATTCTTTCTCTATGATTTGCCCACTCTAGGAATCTCATTTAAGAGGAACAGAATCACACAATATTTGCCCTTTTGTGCCTGGCTTATTTGACTTAGTGCAATGTCCTCCCTCAAGGCTCATCCATGTCACAGCACATGCAGGATTTCCTTCCTTCTTAAGACTGAATACAGAATCACTTTTTTTAATTGTTTTTTTTGCAGAGGTGAGAATTGAACCCAAGGCCTTATGAATGGTAGGAAAGCACTCTAACACTGAGTTACATCCCCAGTCTCAGAATTACTTTTTAATCTAGCTTTATGGGAAGTATGATCCTTGTCTGAATGCTATCTTTCTGAATTTCATCATGCAACCAAGGAGATGATGAAAGATTTTTGAGTAAATCCCTCAGTTCTTTGAAAGAGTTTACTTTTGAGAGAATATCACTATATTCACCCGTAAGAAATAAAGACTTGGGGCTGGGATTGTAGCTCAGCGGTAGAGCGCTTGCCTCGCATGCGGGAGGCCCTGGGTTCGATCCTCAGCACCACGTATAAATAAATAAATAAAACATGTCTATAAAAAAAATTAAAAAAAAAAAGAAATAAAGACTTTTAAAAGATGTATCTTTTATAATAGGAATTATAAAACAAAGCATTAAATATCAATAAATAACATAATGCAACATACAATTCAAATAATGATTCTAATATACACAATATATTTAACATATTACATTTGAATATTTTACTACTTAGACACATTTATAATTTCTGATATATCTATATCAGAATATATACATGTACCTACTCATTAAACTTAAATATATCTAGAAAAACAATAAACATACAATTGAGTCACACCTCTAAAACACTCCCAAACACAACATTGTGCATCTTTCATCCATGTTTTAAAATGAAAGAAAAATTCTGCTGCATTAATGAAAAATAGCATTAATGAAAAATAGCTGCTGGCATTAATGAGCAACAACAGTTGCTCCTAGCAGCTTGGGTGGCTGAGGCTTGATCGTGAATTCAAATCCAGCCTCAACGATTTAGCGAGGCCCTAAGTAACTCAGCAAGACCCTGTCTCTAAATGAAATACAAAAAAGGGCTGGGGGTGTGGTTCAATGGTTAAGTACCTCTGGATTCAATCCCATGTACCAAAAAAAAAAACCAAAAAAACAACAGTTGGCACTTCAGTGGCAGAGCCCAATTTTTAATCTGTATTGTAATGACAATGACAATAGCGGGAAGAATTAACCAATCCCCTTCATTTACTAATCAAGAAGGTGACATTGTTGAGGATCAGCATTTAAACTGGTAAAAGCATAAGAACAGTTGATGTTTCCATCTGAAATTTCATTCTGAAGGCTCAACTCATGAGTGCTTAAGACTGGCAACTGGAAGGATCAGAACATAATTTGGTTGGGTCTTGAGATCACCAGACAGTTTAGCTGAATTTAGAACAGTCCCTTGGCCCTCCGAAACTCCAGCAGAACACAGAAATCCATAAGTTACTCTAAAATAGGAGCCCAGAAGCTCTGATATCACTGAGAGCTGAGCCAAGTGGATCAAAGCAGACTATATTTAATACCTTCTCTGGGGCTGCCTTCAACAGTGCGGGAAGACATCAGTTTTCTTACTGTGTTTCACTAAGACACAACTGATGCTGTTATATATGTGTGTGTGTGCGTATTGCACTTGAAAACATAAAATGCACTACTGCCATCTTGTTATTGCTCACACAAATAGTCCAGGAGCAGTGAAATCAAGACATTCTAACCACAAAGTATATGGCCTATGACAAAGAGCCTGTAAAATGTCAAGGGAGGGGCAAGATCTGATGCATACACCCGATACTTAAAATGCCAAGTCCTGGGGATGAATCCTTGCCTGCATGGGGCATAGTTCTTCGGTAGAAGATGAGTGCTAGCATTTTGAATCTTTACATACTGAATGTGGTCGTCACTGGTGTGGTATTGGTTAGGGCTCTTCTGAGTGGTCAGGAGCAATCATGCCTCACTGTGACTCCATTATATTTCACAGAGGTCACAAATAGAATTTTTCTAATTTCCAAAAAGATGACTGTATAGGCAACACTGGCACTGTGTGCTTTTCTCTATTGCAATCTGGGACATGGTTTTCTCTCTCCTTCAGCCTTGACTTCTGGCCTACTGAAGAACCACTGAGCCATTGCTGGACTTAGGGGTTCATAGACAATCTAGATTTATTTATTTATTTATTTATCTATCTATTTATTTATTTATTTTTGTCAAGCCACTTAATTTCTCTAGACATCAATTCCTTTATTTGTGAAACCAGAGAAACAAGCTCTCAGGCTTATGCAAAGACTAAATGAGATGATGTATGTAAACAATTCAGTGAGTACCTGGTATGGGAAAGTACTCGACAGATATAATTGCATCGTGAGATAATACAATTGAGACCCAAGCAAACACTCGACACATATTTAAAATGTCATTTAAAATGATGGTTATCTACTTTATAACCACAGCTCTGCAGCAAGTGAGATGCTAATCTGAGACTATGTTTATGTTCTATAGAAAAATGTGTAGGCTTTCAAATAAGGCAGCTCTAATTTGGCAAAGCTTGTCTTAATGCCTCAGGAGCAAGGGTATTATTACTTTTGAGTCCCAGTATGTGAAACCACCACAGCATTGCAAATTGAATGGATTTTCATTGCTTGCTTCTCCCCCTTGTGTTGTAAAGACCCAACCCACAGCCACAAGACTAAAGTGTGACTAAATAGCATTGGCTAGAAATCTGTTAAGTAATGAGTTAATATCATCAGGCAGCATAGTTCAGAGGCAAAAAAAAAACCAAAAACCAAAAAACCAGAAAACATAAAAACACTACTTCATTTTCAGACAGCATTCATCTGAAGAGAAGGGAGTGTGAGTCTTTGTTTTTTTTTAAATCATGGTTTAATGTGGTTGGCATAGTTACGGTGCACATAGGTAATTAAGTTTCTGGTATGAATTATTGTTTTCAGAGTATGAAAACAATTGGTTCATGTACAACACAAAATCCTTTTTCAAAGAACATGGCATTTTGTGTACAAATTTAGGTTACTGATCATGTTTGTCTTTACTTATTCACCATACACTCAATTCAATGAATGAAGGGTCATTCTTTCCCCAGATGCTGCAAAGAACTATCACCTACTGATAGGCATATGTTATTTCCTTCAATTTGTCCCACTGAATCCAATTTCAAAATGCCAGGAACATTTGGGAAAAGTTTACTTAAATACCCTTTCTGCACATTTCCACAGGGTTATTATTTTCCTTGAGTATGGCTGGTGTTCTCCTTAGTTTCCTTAAAAGCCTCTGCTCAGATCAAAGAGAAATTTGTCCCTCAGATGTATTTTCCCTTGCCCGTGTTTAAGCCTGCCCGTCTTCAAAAGTCAGATCTGCATTGGGAATGTTCAAGTGTCTCTGTACTTTCCATTGGGGATTCATGGCATTAAAGAGAATCTTCCAGAAGGGAAAATCTAGCAAAAATCCAAACTGGTACAAGATCAGAAGAAAAGACAAGTAGGTAACAAAGAGAAGTGCAGCATTCTCTCCTAAAGACCAACAGATAGCTGCAGGGGGAACTGTCCGTACTCCTCATAGTGTACATCTCTTGCTCCCCAAGAGGTAGCAGGATTTCAGGCTCTGTTATAAGTCAGGTATGCAAAATGGGCAGAAAACAATCTTAGGGTTAACATTAAATAGTTTGTCTGGATTAGGGATCGATGTGGGTATGCCATACTTCACTGATATCCTGAGATAACCAGGAAGCTGCTTCCACACCCTGAATTACATACCCAGGAGTTCTAGCTCATCCCATGCCTCCTCCCTTACCCATGACAATGTCCAGGCCAGTGCCTGGCACACAAAGCTTACTAACAGCTACTTCCCTTTTCACATCTTTACCACCATCTTTCCCTTCTTTATTTCTAAAAATTAAAGTTCAAGATTTTTTTGTTTTGTTTTGTTTTTGTTTTATGGGTTTGTGTGGAAGGGGGCACCTGGAGCACTACTCACTGTGTGGCAATGAAAACATGCTTCGGAACTACAAGACAGCCACTTCACATTTGGCACATAGAAAAGAAAAATAAAGTTCTGGTAGACTAGTTGAGATTTTGTTTCCTGTATTTGGCAAGCTCAAACGCCATCTATCTGAAAGTCAAAACAGCTATTTCTTGACAAGGCTAAAAGCTTTCAAAATGTGCCTTTTTTATTCTGGTTTCAAGTCCCCTGCACTCAGGTTTATCTCACATCTTACACTATTTCAACAAAGCACTCTCCAAAATATATCTCAATTTTATTGGCCAAAATGCTAATCAAACCAATGAAAAAAAATTTTTAATTTTTCTGAAGAAAAAGATTCTGAAGGCTTCAGAACCAGCAGTGAGCTATTTTACCTCCATTTTGATATTTGATATCTGGATTTGCAGAAGACAAACAAGGTTCAAATTCTCAAACCTGGTTTGGAAAACTCTTCTGTTGTTGGTGGGTCGTCAACAGATAAGTAGTCATTGTTCCAACTCCATCATCCTCATTTGCCACCACCAAGTATAAAAATACGAGTGACCTCAAAGCCCCCAAGAGTTACAAACTCCGTCACATAAAGTATTAGGAGCTCTTAGCACTGTCTCCCATAACTAGCCCATAAGTTCTTTCTACCTACATACCATGATCACACTTCACCTCTGTTTTCTTTTTAATGATGAGATACACAAGCTAAAACACTGTAATGTACAGGAATGTAATGTGAGCTACATACGTGATTTAAAATTTTGTAACAGTTATATTTGGGGGGTGTGGTTACCAGGGATTGAACTTAGGGGCTCTCGGCCACTGAGCCACATCCCCAGCCCTATTTTGTATTTTATTTAGAGACAGAGTCTCACTGAGTTACTTAGCACCCTGCTTTTGCTGAGACTGGCTTTGAACTCAAAATCCTCCTGCCTCAGCCTCCCAAGCCACTGGGATTACAGGCATGTGCCACTGCACCCAGCAACAGTTATATTTTTAAAAGTAAAGAGAAGTAGATGAAATTAATTGTAATAATACATTTCATTTAACACAATTTATTCAAAATACTATCAGTTCAACATTTGATCAATATAAAATTATTAATGTGCTATTTTATACTTTCTCCTTACACACTAAGTTTCTAAAACCAGGTGATGGCACATCTCAATTCAGTCTGGCCACATTTTAAATGCTCGATAGCCACATACAGCTAGAGGTTACCATAGTCAATAGGGTAGATCAGCCTTTCTCTTCACTTATCTCAGTTAATCCTACTTTCTCAAACTTACAGGTTCAATTGAAATCATGAGTTTGACACAGTCCCATGCTCAGGACATGATTCATACATAATTGAAAATTCACTGAAAAAGTGTTTCTGGCTGAAGGAGACTTACATGTGCATTTCTGTTGTAGTTTCACATGAAATATCTAGAGTTCCAGTTAGCACTGCCCACTTGTCCCAGACACCTACATGTGTGATATATCCCCACGACTGTCTTATGAGGTTGATGATGTGATCATATCCATCCTACAGATGAGGAAACTGAGTCTCAGTCAAGTAGCCTGCCCAAGGAAAAAGTTCTGTCAAGATTTTTGACAGAGACAATCAAATCACAAAGTTCTAGCACTTAGTCATCTCACACTCGTGGTATTCAGACTATCAAGGAGAGCCAAGAGTATCTGATTTCACTGGTGTCTAATTTAATGTGCTATAAAAACAAAGGTTAAAATGAGGAAACATTAATAATGAGAGTAACTAAGCAAGGAAAGAAGGTACCGGGCAGGCCTTCTAGAATGTCCATTTCTTTTGTCTGGCATAGAAACATGTAATATACATCTTTCTCTTTAGTGGGCAGTAAAGAAGTTATTATATGGACTTGATTTGACTCACTTAGGTGGTTACAGGAAAATAAGTTTATCCTGAAAGGTATAAATTTTGTAAAAGGGAATTTTAGGGATATAAGAAACGATTGGGCATCTGCAAGTAGGAAAGAATTCAATCATTACCAATAGAAACGTTACTACCAAAATAATCCTTCCCAAATAAGCATCACTACGGTACTTTGGTTCATCAAAATTTATATTAAATAGGAGAATTTTACTAAAAGCGAAGAGGAATTGGGGCTGTTTTCTCCATGGCATGGTGATACAAACTGGCTGCTGCTTAATCTCCTATACTTTGTTTACCTTTTAAAATCCTCAGGGTCCCTTTGCCAGTCTCCTCCACACCTCTGCACACCTCCTGTCACAACAGAGGGACATGGACAGAATGAACAGTTACTATGTAACTTCACAAGGCTACGGCTAGAGAGGGCCCTGAAGTCCAGCCTCTTACCTTTACAGCTAAAGATTAGGCCTATACCATCTGTAATGTGCAACTGAATTAACTGACCTGTTGATCACATCATTTACACAAAGATCAAGTTTCTCATAAAAATCATGAAGAGTCAATTAGTCCATAAGACAACCCTAATGTAATATTAAGAATTTACAAAATTGGAGCTGAGGTTGTGGCTCAGTGGCAGAGCACTTGCCTCACGTGTGAGGTACTGGGTTTGATCCTCAGTACCACATGAAAATCAATTAAAAAATAAAAAATAAAAAATAAATAATAATAAATGTGTCCATGTATAACTAAAAAATATTTTAAAAAATAATTTACAAACTGTAATCAAATTCCTTTTTTCTTTATATGTTTATATTATGAGTTGTTTTATGGGCTTTCTTATACATTTCCATCTAAAATCTTATTTTGTGGAGATTGAAAATGAGTTCTTTAATGGAGTTTTTTTGTTTTGTTTTATTTTTTAATCACTTCCAGGACAGCACTGGATTGAGTGCTGAAAAATGGGGGATTGACTGGTAGGTGTGATTCTTCTGTTCTTTCACTGATTTCCCCCTGGTTCATTGGCTTCCCAAGCACATGTTTGATTCCTGCTGTGTGACAGATATGTTTCCATTATTGGAAAAGTCACTGTTTAGGAGAGTGATGTATAAATAATAGGATCATGCCAGCAAGCGAAATCTAGAAGCAGAGTTAATGGTCACCTAACAAAGCATATGCCACTTTCCCCCTTCACTTCTTGTTTAATAGGATGAAAAAGCTCCTTTATCACAGGTCAGGGCCACCACCACATCACCTGGGGGCAATGATAATAGACATATGCAATGGCATTTGATCAACTACTCTTGAAAAGACAGCAAATTAATCCGTGTTGTACTCACGCACACCCAGTCCTACCTTTTCTGCTACTAGCTCTCCTTGACTTGACATTGTGCCATCTGTTTAGCCTTTTGGGGTTTCTGCTTCTTATTTCTATTTTTAGCTTTATAGTCGGTTACAGGAAAACTCTGAGTCCTTCTCAACCCTGGCTGCACATGAGATTAGCCTGGGGAGCTTAAAAAATAAACGGATGCCAGGATCTCTCCCCTGAAATTGTGGTTTAACTGGTCTATGGCACAGTTCTGGCAGCTGCATTTTTCAAAGCTCCCTTGACAATTTTAGAGAACAGCTAGAACAAATTCCAAACAACTGCTCTACTCATGAAGCCTGAGGTGTCACACTTGGACAAAGTCACAGACTGCCTCGGATCCCAGTGCAACGCTTTGTAGGAAAGAGCACGCTTGCCTCAAGAAGAGCCCATCAGCACTACAGCTGAGTGGGAGGCAGGAAAGAGGCCAGAACACGGAGGCTCTGTTGGCCCCCCAAAAAGCACAAAGCAAACTTCACAGCCAGAGGTAGGAAAGTCTACATCCCATGATGGGAAATGGGAAATATGAGGAAGTTTGAAAATAAATGAGTGCACGAGAGCTAAAAATGTTTTTTTTTTCTGCCTAAAACTGAGGAGCAGGTCATCAATAGCATTACTTGTGGCTGTCTAATCAATAGACCTCCTGCTGGTTGTTCTGTGTGTTCACTGTGGTGGCAGAGCAAGCTTACCAGTAGTCACCCCAGGTCAGACCCAGGAGATCTGCAGCCCAGGATTTTCTCAGGTATAATGAAGCCCAAGCTGGGGATGGTTTAGATGGGAGATGTCCCCCAAAAGCTCATGTGAAAAAGACAAGGCAAGAAAGTTTAGAGGTGAAATGACTGGGTTACATTAGAGCTTTAACCTAATCAGTGCATTAATCCCCTGATAGGGATTAAGTGGGTGGTAACTCTAGGCAGGTAGGTGTGGCAGGAGGAGGTGAGTCACTGAGGACATGCCTTGGGGATAACTATTTTGTGAGCTGAGCTTAATCTCTCTCTGCTTCCTCATAGTCCTGTCCTGAGCTGCCTTCCGCCTCCATAATCTTCCACTGTGATGCTCTGCCTCACCTCTGCCCCAGAGCAATGGAGTTGGCCATCTATGAACTGAGACCTCTGAAAGCATGAGCCCCAAATAAACTTTTCCTCTTCTAATTGTTCTTGTCAGGTCTTTTGTTCACAGTGGTGAAAAAACTGACTGAAACAGACATGTTCACCAGTCTCATAGTCAGGGATCCTCTCCTGATCATTCTAGCTCCCTTTAGGATCACGACAGATTTCTTAACATAAAAGTTTCTAAAATTTTAAACAATTGATTCATATTTTCAACCTGTGCTATAACTAGAGGTAGGAAGAAGGAGCTTTCTAGGTAATTATTTGGGCACACTGAACATGCCTGGAAGCCAATAACAAGAATTCAAGGAAGTCCCAACAATCTGCATAAGTTGGTTGATGGATTTAATATCTTCTTAAATGCTTGGAATCATTTCCTTCAGGCATTTAGCCTCTAAATGCAAGAAGGGTGTTTTTACTTGGAGTTTTTCCATTTGGGGATGGGAAATGATGCAGTATAAAGGGAAAAGTTCCAGGTTCTTCCAGAGTAACTATGTATATTAGCAGGTCAGCTAAACCTCCAATAGAGTTTCTTCAATCATAAAATGGAGAAAATGGTATCACACGGCTTCTGAGATTTTCCTCACTATAAAAGGCTATGAAATAATTGAAACTGAATTTCACAGGAGTTTGGGAACACCACTGGCTTATGTATTTTGTGTTTAAGAGGCAGATATTAGACGGAAGGGATGATTTTAAGGCTAACTTGAAAAATATATATAGTTTCCTTATTCAAGGAAACTGCACAATTACAGATACTCATTAAAAGAAGAACTCAGCCTCTCAAAAAGCTTTTCTTTTTTTTCTTGAGGCATTGAAGGAAATTGCCATGTGGTTACTTTGGAAATAGATCAAAGGATCAGCAACTCTTATAAAGTATAGTGGCCAGGGCCCCTGGTGGAAATGGCTTCTGGAGATTCAAGAACAAAAAGGTGTAACTTCGTGATCATTTCATGGTAGTTTGCCAATCTTTTGTGAGTTTCCCTGAATCCACAGGAGAAAACTTTAGAGCCTTCTTTCTAGTTGTAGTGTCATGTGAATGACAAAAACATAAGGGAAAAGATGCACCCTTTTGACATCAAAGGTCATAGGATCTTAGATGAGCCCTGAGGATTTCTGAATGGCTGAGGCTGGACTTTATGACTGTGGGGTAAGGAGAGATAATTCTCACCACAATGAATAGATGGAAGAGCCAATACATGCTTACAATTGTATGAGACTGGCATCATTATTATTATTTTCCTATTTTGCAGATAAGAACACTAAGACTGAGATGGCCACAGTCTCAGAATTGGTAAGAGAAGTAAGGAAACACATAATGTGGCCTGATAAGTTTTGACCTTCTATTTATTCCTCTTTTTTTTTCCTTCCTACTCCACAGCTCTTGCATGTGGTCTGCCAGAAGGCCTCTCCACACTTGCTCTACTCTTTCTCATCCCATGTTCTCATATGAGGTTGTGCAATTCCTTGAGAGCAAGTCTTAGGTGACTGTGGGTCTCACAGTCCTCAAAGTAAGTGCATATCCACCACTGCAATTCATCTGTTAAATGAGATTTGTACGAAAGGAAATGAGAAAGACAAGACTGAAAAAATTCTCCCAAGGCTTCCAAGAATTAAAGAGAAAGTCTATTAGTGACAGCCCAGGGGCATCTTGTTGGTGCCTCAGCATCACCAGCAATTTGTACATGAAGCCTCTTTGTTTAGTCTTCTCTGCTCCTTCCCACTGCCCAGCCCCACGTGTGCATCATGATTCACTTACTAAGAGGGACCATCCAATGGATAAGGAAGAGTTGTCTGTCCATGCTATTTCAAATGGACTGACAGCTCTAATTACCCTTCAAAACATCTATTTAGAAAAAAAGAGCAAAAAATGTTGTTGATAAAAGCAATGAACTGAACCACACAATCCTTTTGTATAACTTGCCAAGCCAAAATAGATTAACTTTCCTGATCAGGCCATTGTAAAATACAGTTTATTTAAAGTAGGACTATTTTCTGTAATTTGGTTTAATCCAGAAATACTACTAAGTACTGGACTGAAACAGGCCACACAGTGTAGTGAACTAATTCATCCTCACAACCTTTGGTTATTGTGAGCCGGAATGGAGTCAAACACATTGGACAGTGATGGTCAATAATCTGTCAATCATGCCAAGTCACTCCAATGAGCATAGTATTTTAATACAAACTACATACTTGCTTGGCAAATACACATTAAAGGCAAGAGCACCACCTGTCACTCTTCTCCAACTTACTGTTGCCCCTAAGCCCTTCCTGGAAAGGAACTGTGGAAATGCTGGTGATGTGGGGGGCAGATATTTCAAGACTGGAATCGTAAGACAGGAAGTAAGGCAATGACATATTACTGGTAAAAATGGTCTATCTCCTGGTTTTTAAGGATCCTTGTTTTTTCTTCTCATTTGCTCACTTTGAACTTAAACTAAGATCTGATCTTCTATAATTTGTCATGACAAAAACTGTTATGAGAGATCAAGAGATTGGACTTGGCTTGTGGAAAGGAAAACATCATAGACATAAACAGCACTGTCTTTGGAGACTGCTACTTGGTAGCTGTGATCTTGGATAAGTAACTTAACCTCTCTGAGCCACAGATTCCAATATTCCACAGATTCCAATATTCCATTATATTATCTACCATAGTGTGTGAGTGTGGTGAGGACTGATCATATCATGTAAAGCACTCAATGAATGTCACTGTCATGATTAGAACCTAATCTAATCAAAATGAAAGGATTAGAGCTAACTGGAGGAAAATTGCATCCTTTCAATAGTTCACAGTGGATACTTGTCTGCAGATACATTTCTAATTTAGATAAAAGCTAGTTTGCTTGCTATCAGTTAATTTAATGCCTTTTAGGAGAGAATATACTTGCAAATAACAAGTTGGACTTCAACCATCTCTCCCTACGTGACAACTTCCACCAGACTCTTTTACATAAATTGTACTTTGAGTTTAATTATAATCATGAGAGAATGGTATGACAGTCCCTGTATTACAGAGAAGGAGTTCCAAAGACACTGCAATACGCTAAATCTATACAAAGATTCAGAATTTGAACCCATGTCTTCTGATGTCCCTACTGCTCCCTCAGATTCTCCGGGAATCAGACAAATGCCCAGAGATCTAATCTTTACTGAACACTTACATGCTATGTGTCAGGCACCTTTCTAACCACTTTAGATTCATAAACTTATTTGATTTCATGAAAACCCTGGGAAGTAAATATCTATTTCATTGTATAGATAAGGAAACTGAGGCTGAAAAAAATACCCAAAGTGACATAACTACCAGATAACAGGGCTGGTTAGAAACAGGACCAGTTCTTTCTAAAGCCTGCAGTGTTACCCACCATGTGATGGAGAAGACACAGATTATAAGATACTTCCTTTTAGAGTAAAGGGAATTGTACCTTCAATTCCTTGTTGATATAGCCTCTTTATCTTTTTTTCTTTGTATTCTGTACCCCAAAGGAATTTTGGGCATCTATCTTTATTGGTAAACATCCCTATGTGTTTACCAATATTTGCAGGGTATTTCCATCCTATCAAAATAGCAAGGAGCCAAACTTGATGATAGTAGAGGAGAAGAAAAGGAACTAAAGACTAGGAATATTTCCCATGAGCACATGATGAGATCTCAGTGGCAGAGATGGGGGCACTCATCATACAATTCTGAGCTCCACATCCCCCAGGGGGATCCCCTGGAATTCCTTTGAGATCTTTCCTGTCAATCAGCTGAGTGGGGATTAAAATGTCACTGGGAAGATAATTCCTCCATTCTGAGGTAAGAAAACCTAATCTTGATGATTTAGAATCTCCCATAAATTGGGTGTTATTGCCTTAGCAGCTCTCTCCAATCTTTGATCTCTGAAGGCAAAAGACATGCTATTACCTCTGTCTACCTTCATTGAGGATTTGCAGTTATTGCCAAAGAGGCAAGGGGAAGCTTATTTGGGTCCAGGCTTGCCAAAAAATACAGACTTAGCCACTATCCAGGCAGCCACTGTCCAGGAATGCCCAGTCCTCAAATCAAACTTCAGGCATCAGAAAGCCTTACAAAGGGATTAAATTTCCCCAGAAACCTGGAAAATGAAGCTTGCTCTGTACATTCGGATTAGATGTGATGGGGGTAGTTACACACATGCTAAGATTTCATATTCAAACTGCCTAGATCAGCTCTCAATAGGACAGAAGCTAGCATTTTTCTGGGTTACCCAAAGAAGTGTAGATGGCTTAAAATACATGTAAAAGAATGAAAGGAATATGTAGTTCAGGGCCTTAATATCTCCCTATTAACACAACCATTAGACCACGTTGTCTCATTCTCCAATCGCACTTAATGTAATAATCTTAAAGAAATTATCTTTCTTCAGCTAATGTTGACAGCCATATACAAATTATGGGTTTGTTTGAGCCATTAAGGCATGGAAGCTGCTTTTCTAGAAAATCCTGGATGAAATTCCCTGGTTTGAGAAAGGCCAGATCATGTTGGCACCTTGACAGTTCAAGGTGGCACACTCAGATCAAGTTCAAGAATTCTTCCAAACTTGGACATCAACCAGATTTAGATAGGTAACCAGAAACAGCAGAGGACATAGCTAGATGATAATTCACCTATAACTTGAGCAGTCGTGCATAAAAGGATGCATTCCAAACATCAAAGAATGTCAATGTTTTCCAATCTGACTTCCCAGATTTGGGCTTTAGAAGAGAAAGTATGGGTGATCAGAAGGTACAGAACTTTTTGTTGGGGTTATAGCTTCAAACTGAACAAGATGGCACAACCCCAGTGAGCCATGTTTACATCACAGTTTTTATATGTCTCGACTCTTTCTACAAATGTCTGAGAGACTGTGGGTTAGGCTGTTTGTGTTGCATGGGAATGACAGGGTAATACACAGATGAAATATTAACTTTAAACTCTGACTCTGTAGTAGAAACTTATTTCCCACCAAAAGGGGCTCGGAGAGTGAAAGAGAATGTAAAGTCTCCAAGGCCAAGTCTGATTCTCCAGTTATTCCAAGGAGAACATAGAAATGTAATTGCTCAGGTTAAAAAGACAGAACCCATAGAGGTGCGCCAGGCAGAATAGCCATGAAAGATGTCATGTAAAATTTTCACATGGCAAATGAGACTTAGCAGATGTAATGAAGATGTTGCACCTTAAGATAGGGAGACTCTCCTAGATTACTGGAAAGGGGCCAATCAAATCACATGAGCTCTTAAAAGCGGAGAGTGCTCTCTGGCTAGAGGCAGAAGAGATGAGGCAGAAGACAGAGATTCAAAGCTTGCAAGAGAGTTGACTGCTGTTGGTGGTTTGAAGATGGAGGAGACAAAGAGAGGAGGAGTTCAGGCAGCTCTAAGAGATACTCCTATTGACAGTCAGCAGGAAGATGGAACCTTTGTCCTATAGCCAGGAGGAACAGATTTCTACCAAAATCCACAGGAGCATGGAAATAAATTCTTCTCCAGAACTTCTGGAAAGTAATGTGGTCCTGACAATATTTTGATTTCAGCTGGCAAGACCTGGAGCAGAGAAACTAGCCAAGGCAACTGAACTCCTAACTTGTAGAACTCTGATATAGTAAATTTGGAGTGTTTCAAGCAGCAAATTTGTGATAATTTGTTGTGGCAGCAACAGTACACTAACAGAGAAAGGATCAAATACAAACCCACCAAATTTAAGTGAATCAAACAAATTACCTCAAGATGCAAGTTACATGTGAAGATTATATTTACCAAAAAAACATAATATACTGCCATATTGGGTGGAGGCTAGAGGCGCTAATGAACGAACCCACACCTTTGATCCCATCAGTTCATTCTGTCAATGGAATATTAACCATACTTAACAGCCTAGATGCAGTTTTCTAATTAAATGCTTACTAATTAACTGCATGATTCTTCTCATAGTAACAGATTAGACCAAATCATGAAGATGTTAATATTTATGAATGAAGATATTCCCTAACAGCAGGAAGACAGGCAGTGTCATATACATCTGCCTCCATGGTGGCAAGGCTGTGTCACTCAGGAGCAGCAGCAATTAGTTGTGAGTGAGGTATAGTTTATGAAATTAGCATCCTAAAGCAGCAAGCTTTATCTGTAAATAGGCAGGGTCATTATTTTAGGCTTTGCAAACCAGACGGTCTCTTTCCCAATTCCTCAGCTCCACCTGGGCAGTATAAAAGCAAACAGAGATTATAGGCAAAGGAGGAAGTGTGGCTGTGTGCCAATAAAACTTTATTGACACTGAAATTAGAATTTCATATAATTTCCACATGTCATGAACAATCATTCTTCTTTGTTTTTGGTACTGGGGATTGAACTCAGGGGCACTCGACCACTGAGCCATATCCCCAGTCCTATTTTGTGTTTTATGTAGAGACAGGGTCTCACTGAGTTGCTTAGCGCCTCGCCGTTGCTGAGGCTGGCTTTGAACTCATGATTCTCCTGTTTCAGCCTCCATAAATGCTGGGGTTACAGGTTATTCTTCTTTTGATTTTCTAAAAATGTGGAAAACGTTCTAGGCTTGCAGATGATACAATAAAACAAAACAACAACAACAAACAGGCCGTGGGCTGAGCTGACTGATCCTGTTGTTGAAATGGAAGCTGTACTTGCACTAAGCAGATACAGGCTCGAGAATGACCTGGATGGATGCAAAACTCCTTCAGGTCATTCTGGGTTGCATGGAAATCAGTAGAAATATTGTTTTCCAAAAGGAATGAAATATTTACTCGTTAGAACCCTAGCTTGACAAAGAACATTTGTTCATGTATTGATATTAATGTGTGGTAATTTAATAATTTAGTGACAATGCCATAAGGGCTTGAATTATGACCTTCCTCATTCACGTCCCAGCCTGCATTACCTCAGAATGTGACTTTAGTTGAAAATAGGGTCTTTGTAGATGTAATTAAGTTAAAGTGAGGTCAATAGGGTGGGCTCTGATCCAATGACTCCTGTCCTTTATTTAAAGGGGACATTCGGACACAGAGACACAAACAAAAAGAATGGCATGTGAAGATGAAGGCAGAGTCAGGGTGATGCAGCAGAAGCCAAAGAATTTCAAGGATGCCTGCACATCACCTGAAGCTAGGACAAGAGTACTGAACAGATTTCTCCCTCACAGCCTTGGAAGGAACCCACCCGCTGACACCTTCATCCAGGGCTTCTTGCCTCTAGAATTGGGAGACAATAAATTTCCATTGTTTAAGCCACCTAGTATATGGTACTTGGTTACAGAAGCCACAGGAAACTCAGACAAATGTCTTTCTTCCTTTTAGAGTTAGGTTTATTAATGGGGTGCTCTGTATCTCTCCTTTTTCCCTTTTACCAAAATAACTGCATTCTGGTAGAAAGGCAATACTAACAAATCTAACAGTTGGAAAATCTGGGAATTGGAGAGTCCTTACCAGTTTGAGCAGCTAAGAACATCTAAAATTCAGCCTTTCTCTCTGTTATATTAAAAAATCAATATCAGTAAAGTTAAGCCTATAGCTAGAAAGTCACACATCAACCTACAGACGCCTTGCCAATAGAGAATGGCAGTTTGATCAACGTGCAATAAATGGAAAAATGAAATGTAAAATGGCACTAATGTACAAAATTGAAGACCTTTGGATCTGGAGTGAAATGTAAGGGAAAAAAATTCAATGGTTTATTAACTTCCTGCCCTGTCATATCTCTCCATCTGTATCAATAATTATATGGATTTCATTAAATACCCTGGATAAGACAAGCATTTACTGAAAGATGAAATTCCTGTAGCTGTGATAACTAGTGGTGTGCTAGTAAATGTGTAACAATGTTCTCTTGGTGCTGATGATGGTGGAGCTCTGCTTTGCCATATTCACCAATTTCTATGGTGTAAGTAGCCCCACCATAGCTGATTTCAGACATCAACGCTATTTCACTGAATGCTCAATGGGGAAGGATGTACACAATGATTTCTCACCAGCTGGTGTCAATCAGCTCTCCCACACAAATTATAATAATAATAATTTACACAACTGTATGCTTAAAAGACAATCATGCTTCAATAGGTCAGCTTGCTAAAGGAATGGTACAAGAGAACATCTTGCTATCGGAAGTGATTTTAGAGTTTCTAGACACTATGATGCCTCTAACTAGCTGTATGACATTGAAAAATGTGACTTCATCTCTCTAGGTTCCAGTTTCCTAGTCAGTGTGCTTATTGAATTAATGTTCAAGACACTGTAAGCTAAAGGAAGACACAGACTCTGTCACTTGCTCGCTGCTTTAGTTCTAGAACCTTCGCAGAAAATTCTTAGGGTGGCCACCAGGTGTTCTTTCCTGTCCCCGAGCCACTCTCCTTTGGTGAAAGCAGCCTGGTTTTCCTTTAAAAACCTGCTTATCTTCTACTCCCAACTCATGTGCTTTAAGTGAAGCTAAGTTCTGCTCTCGCTCCACACATGAGAGTCAGGCCTGGTTAATCAGAGCAGCCATTTCCCTTGCCACACCAGACATCATGACTGGTTCAGGACTAGGATAAGACTATAAAATCAGACCAAGAAGGCTCAGTGTTGGGTCATTATTATTATCATTACTATTATTTTGGAAATTCTGGGGAAGAAAAATGTGTTTTCCATTTGGAATTATTCAGAAGACAGAATACAAGCTTAGAATTTCTGGAAGCCATGGAATTCCCAAAGGGGAAAACCTCAGACTGATGGATATAGAGTTGGAATTAACTTCTAGTGACAGGAGTGCCCTTCAGTCTGGAGTCACCATCTACCATGAGTCTATTCCTCCTTCCCAATGGGATTCTTCCCTCTGTTGATACCTGTGTCTTCTTTAGCATTTCTTTGAGTATGAATTGTAATTTATTCTTTAGATGTCATAGATTTATCCTACCTAGATTTATCAGACCTGACTATTCTACGTCAAAACTGTTGTATAATGTGAACATTTTAGAAGTGCCTGGATTCATTTTTGTCCTTGGTGTTACTACATTTCAATCATTTACTTCTTGACAACTGATTTGACTCTCCTCAGTTAAATTTATCATTTATTAGTGTCTAAAATGTAAAATCTTTACATATGTATCTCTAATAAGTTCTGGGGCTACACATAGCTCAAAAAGCACAAATATACTTCTGAGGCCTTGAAGTAAAGGGATACATGTGGCACTTCACAGATGTAAGAAGAGAGCCAGCATGAACACCAGGCCAAAGTCTTATCTCAAGTAGGACCCACACCTGGATGTTCTTCAACAGCAGATGAGCGAAGGAAGCAGGGCTAGGCCTTCTCTGGAGATTGATTCTAAGAGAATACCACCAGCTCCTGACATCAGCTACATCTAAGGATGAAAGAGGGGTTGCAAAGGGAACCTCATGATCTGGAAACTGTCTCCCAGGGCACTGGAGAGACACGTGTATTAGCAGGAGTTCAGAGATACCAGTGTACAGAATCAAGTATGCATCATTATTTGGGGTTATTTGTTACAAATTCTCCTAAAAAGAATTTTGGATGTCTGGTGAGTCCTTTCCTAAGGGGGAAAATAATCTGCTAACCTGCTAAACCACTGTGAAAAGAAGTGCTTTGAAAAAATTATCCTTCAGGTGCACAGCACACACATACCTAACCAGGGTCACAATCTTCATGATGAAGGCCTAATGCACTTAGTTCTGTGATAATGTAACCCACACGTTCCTAAAAATCACTGTGCGATTGCAAAATCACAAAAAAAACCCACAGTGTTTATTGGAAAAATGAATGCTCCAAAATTTCAGCAATAAAACATTAAAAAAACTAATAAAAATTATAGCAAGAATTTTACACAAGTTAATGGTTAAGAAATAATATGAATACTACAAAAAGTATTATACTTTATCTTGAAAAAGACCTGGAGTTAGTTGGCTTGCAGAAATGGGTAACAGAGGAGTTGCAGCCTGAGTTATTTTAAAGGGGTAAAGCAGGGTGACCTGAAATCAGAAGGAAAGAAGCAACACTAGATGTGGATGGATGTGGCCCATAACGCGGGGAACAAAGGTGGATGGAGGATGTTTGAGGAGTTTATATTAAGTGATTTGTGCACTCCCACATGGTTCTGTTCAGCTGGGTGCACTTTTATGCATTCACCTAGAGTTTGTCATGGACAAAAATCATGCATAAGGAAATAAGAAATTCACATTATGCTCAAATTGTTCTCTAATGCATCAAAATTGTGTTGGAACAACTTCGAGTTTTTTAAATAAGTGTAGAGCAGAACGGGTTGTACTTTGTTTTTCTGACTATATGCTTTCTACTGTTTCTAGGTTATAAACAAGGTTGCCTTAAATAGGAAATGTAATTAGATATACAGAAAAATCCAAATTCAAAACCTCTAGAGAATGTTGTTAATATCTCTGATAGCAATTAGATCAAACCCCTCCTACCCTTTTCCTTAGTGACCCCTTCTCCAGGGATGAGTCAGCACTAGGGATCCTCCTATTTTTGCATCCTCTTCTTTATAAATATCCACTTTCATGAAAGAGTGAGAAAAACTTAATCTTACTAAAGTATTCATAACTGATAAGATTCAATGACTAGGAATATTTTATAGTAAAGCTTCAAGGTAAAGTACTAAAGTGCACTTTTGGGATGTTAGGCATTATTAAATGGATGAGGAAACATTGGAAGGAAAGGGATCGAAATACTATATAAAGATTATCACACAATGGATACCTATGGCAATGAAAGCCTTTAGTATCCTCCTTTAACCTGGTTGTGATAGTATCAGAAAATGTGTGTCTGCATCATGGCTCAATTAAACTGGTTGTTTGAAAGAGTTTTTCAAGGCCTATCCCAGCACCCCTCAGTATCTATCATAGGGTTGCTTTGAAGAACAAATGGAAGAATATGATGCCTGAAACTTGTATTTGTCATGTTAACAGAAGACTGCACACAAGGTGGTAGGTGACAGTTACATTTCCAAAAGTAAAACCTTGACAGCCAACCAGGCACCAGTCCCCAACTACTTGGGAGGCTGAGGCAGGAGGATCACCAGTTCAAGGCCATCCTGGGCAACTTAGAGAGATCTGTCTTAAAATAAAAAAATAAAAAGGATGGGGTTAAAAGCTCAATGGTAGAGCACTTGCCTGGTAAGTGCAATGCCCTGAGTTTAATCATCGACATCACGAACAAAACAAAACACCAAAACTTTCTTATTTTTGAAACCTGGGTATGTATCTAAGGCTATCTAAGGTTCTGATTCTTCATCCATGCAGTGTGGACAATGATCCTTTTAAGAAAACAAAATTAAATAAAATATACATCAAAATGTTCATGCTATCCATTAAACATATAAGCTGCTCAATATACTCTGAATGTGTTTATATATGAATTTCAAAAAACTCATCTCTATTCTACAGAATGTGTCTTTACCTTTGTTTGCTGATTCCTTATGAGACTAGCAGCTGAGACCTGCTGGACACTTGGTCACAAGCAGTGTGTATCTGAATATTCCAGGGCTGCACGTAAAGCCAGGTAGAATATGCAAAGATTCAGCCCAAGACCTTGCCCACCTGAGCTCTCAGGCCTGGACATCAGAACTAATGTACACACCATGTTCATAAATATGACTTAAATCTTCTGAAGATGCAGAATGAATTAAACAATAGTATTTCTACTGAAATAAAACTGCAAGGCTGATTTTGAAATTGCTAAATTTTTTTAATCCTAGTGACTTTTGGCAGTCATGCAATTCAGCTTTTATGTATCTTACTTTTGAAATGTTTATAGGTACTGTGTGACCACCAGAGCAGGGCACTGCAAAGTTCTGATTTTGAAGCTAGAGATTGTGAAGAGCACTGATCCCAGAGCTAAACATGCTGCCCTCTCCCTGAACAGGATCACTAGTAAGTCAATACTGGGATGTGCTCAGCCTAATTTTTCCTTCTTCAGAACAGAAATAAAATCCTCAAATGTGAAATATCTACCACACTGGAAATGAAGATGTTAAGCAATTGTGGATATTCTTTCCCATTTTATGACCACTGAAATTTCTACTTCAAAATTATAATACAGATGGATTAAAGTTTCTAAGATATACCTGTTCCAGATATATTGGAATGTAGCTTATAGGGGTAGGGATTTTCATCTGCCCATCACTCCATTCCCAACACCTCCAAGCATGCCTGCAAGGCTGTGGTGTTTGGTTTCCTGTTTCCATCAAAGTGGATCAAGGAAGTAGGCATTAGACCAGAGATCCTGTGCCTACTAGAAGAAAAAGTAGGATCAACTCTCCATCAAGTCAGCTTAGGAACCAAAATCCTCAAGAAGACTCCTAAAGTGCAAGAAGTAAAACACAGCATCAATAAAAGGGACAGTGTCAAACTAAAAAGCTTCCTCACAGCAAAGGAAACAATCAAGAACGTGAAGAGAGAGCCTACAGAATGGGCTCCTGAACCTCAGATAGAGCACTAATCTCCAGGATATATAAAGAACTCAAAAAACTTAACACCAAAAAAACAAATAACCCAATCAATAAACAGGCAAAGGAACTGAACAGGCACTTCACAGAAGAAGAAATGAGATTGGGTCAACAAATATATGAAAAAATACTCAACATCACTAGCAATTAGAGAAGTGTAAATTAAAACTACACTGAGATTCCATATCACTCTAGTCAGAATGGCAATTATCAAGAATACAAGTAACAATAAATGTTGGTGAGGATATAGAGAAAAAGGTTTAGTCATACATTGCTGGTGGGAATTCAAATTGGTGCAACCACTATGGAAAGCCGTATGGAGATTCCTCAGAAAACTTGGAATGGAATCACCATTTGACCCTGTTATCCCACTCCTTGGCATATACCCAAAAGACTTAAAATCAGCATACTATAATGATGCATCCACATCAAAGTTTACAGCAGCTCAATTCACAATAGCTAAGCTATGGAACCAACCTAGGTGTCTATCAATGACATGAAACCTAGGTCAACTATCAATGACATGAAAGACATTCATTAACCTCAGTGGAGAGCAAATTCTTGTAAAATTCCCCTGGATATTTTTGATATTATTAAACCTATAATACCCTTTACAAAACAAAATTTTCCTGTTTCTGTGTAACAAATTACAACAAAACAACAGACACGTGCCATCTCCCAGCTTCTGTGGGTCAGGAGTTTGGACACAGCTTGACCAGATCCTCAGTTAGGGTCTCCCAGGGCTATAATAAGGGTGTCCATTGGCTGATGCCGAAGTATCATTTGAGATTCAACTGGAAAAGAAATCCATTTCCTTATGGCTGTGAACTGAGGGATTTGCTTCTTCCTGGGAGTTGACTGGAGGCTCCTTCATCTCTGAGAGGCCACTCAGCATCTTGTCATGAGGGCTCCCAATGTGGCAGCTTGTTTTTTCACCAGCAAGGAGAAAGAAAGATGGGTGCTGTGATGTTATGTGGTGTACATGTACCAGGACACGTATTCACAAGCAACCGGTCACCTTTGTCCTGTTCTATTGGTTAGAAGCAAGTCGTAGGCCCTGCCCACACTCAAAGGCACAGCATAACATGGACATAAGCACGTAAGCACCAGGAGGCAGGAGCCATGGGGACTACCCTAAGTGTGCAAACAACCATGCACAATACGATGTGTTCACCGAATAAATAAATGTAGTACTGCAGTATACGGTTTGTATGATCAGATGGAATAAGTTTAAATTTTGAGTTTAAATTTATTCCCCTCTAATCAGTTGATGTTCAAAAAGAAAAGAAGCATGGATCTGGGAAAACAACAACAACATTTGTTAAAAGCCACAGAGACTTATAAAGTTTTGGGAGAGATGGTGAATGAGCCACAGAAGTGTAATGTTATTGTTTTTGTTGAAGAAAGTGTTTCCACAGCATAAAATGATGAAGTCCTATGGCAAAGTAAAAGCTTCTGAGTAAAAGGCACTTAATTTGCACCTCCTATAGGTTGTTCTCCCAGATTTCCTGAGCATACAGATAGTTAGAGAGGTTTCCTCTCAGAGCGATCTAATTCCATGTGACACAAGTAGGGAAGGCCAAGAAGCATCAAACTAAATAATGATATTTAAGAACTTAGCATGTATTTGTAAAATAGCTCAAGTTTAAGTGTTTGAATAATAGGAACATCATACGGACTGGTTTGACTTAAAAAGCAGAGTGGAGTGAACTGAAAAATTAGAAGTCATGGATTCTAGTTTTGTCTCTATGAATGATTTATAGATGATACCGACCATACTAATCACTCAATCCAATGGACAAATGCTTATGTATTGAAAAGGAAGCCCTTAAATATCTGAGGGGTCCATGAAAGGAAGAGGTGATCATAAGGGAACTGAAGGAGCTGTGACTGGAGAGGACACTTTGGGGCCATTCTGGGTGAGTCAGACACTTCAGTGCTGGGACTCTGGGGACCTGACCTATCTGTGAATCCATCTCCTCATTCATTAAAGAGGGAGAGTAATGGACTTACCTTCAGGGGTTGTGAGAATTAATTAAGTTGATACTGTAAAGCATTTAGAATACAGGCAGGAAGATAAATGTTAGCTGTAGATTTTAGTACTATGGAAAAACAGATTTTAATTTATCCAACTGATAATGGATCTGAATACTTACTTTCACAGAAGCATGAGAAACAGAGGGAAAATATTTGTAAATTCACTCTGATATCCTTAAGGGAAGCCATATGAATGGATTAATATAGCATCACCAACAGCCCTTCTCCTTTTCTTTCCAAACCAGCAAAAGAAACGCAGGCTCCATGTGCTGAGGTGTTACAAATGGGCTATGTTTGTAATCTTGTAAAGGCCTCTTGTTTGCTCGAAGCCTGGTTTCTTTCGACTAGCATACAAGGTCATATCTCCTATCTTTCCTCTGTCAACTTAACTACTTTCCTTCAATTTGCATAACCTCTTTTGGTTCTTCATTGTCTCCTGAAATGTGCCCAAGTGGCTTGGATTCCAAAGTTCTCTATGAGCATAAAATGGTCACTCCAGATCACAGCCTTGACTTTCCAGCCTGTTCTATCTCTACCCTGCATTTCAGTGAATGACACTTCAGTTCTTAGTGTCTGCTTCCTCAGGCACAGAAACGTCCCCCACCCCCAGCTCACCTCCAGCCCTCCTGCTCACACCTAAACCTGAGTATCTGTACTCCTGGAATCAGAAGGGTAAATGATCAGAAATGCCCCTAAATTGTGACAGGCATCGCTGTGATATACACAAGGAATTTATTTATTTTTTTCCTCCAGCTTCGGGGATAACTATTTCATCAGATCAATACAGCCAAAGAAAGTTAACCTCAACATTGATTGATTCTGGCTGACTGGAACAGAAGTCTTTATACACCAGAAATGCTGCAATGGAATGGCTCCATGATTAACAATCCAGTCAATGAAGACACACTAAAAATAACATTTACAAACCTCCAGTTGCCTTCTTCTTATCCTATTTTGATTCTTGTAAAATCAGAAGGCTGAGCCCACCCACTTGTTTTATAGATGAAGAAATTCAAGCATTGGGAGAAGAAGTTTCTCACACATGACCTCATGATCAGTTCAAGTACAAGCTGAACAGAACCCCATCCAAGTACAGGTGTTCTGGACTCTTAGAGCTTCACTATAGGCCTCTCTTCTAAGTGACTAAGATGCATCGAACACTTCAGCAAATGGGGGTCCAAGATGGATCTACTTCAAATTTTTCTGAATACAAATTATGTTTTAGTTAACATGCCTATATTAGGCTGACAATTAAACATTAGGGTGCTCTGCATAGATTCTTCTACAGTCCTCATGACGTAACTGTAGACTAACTTCCAAAGAAGCTGCACAGTAGAATTTAAGTTTCTAGATGATTCATATCCCTCCTCATTAGATTCCTGTGTATTCCAAAAAAATTTGCCTGAAGAATTCAGGCTAATAGATTAACCATTTTGCAAGGCTTGACACAGAAAATGACTTTTGAGTCCACTTCACTCTGTGTATGTAGGAAGATGCTTATCCAGTCAGTCAGGTATTATTTACTCTGACTTTCTAAAAGATCATGACATTAACATCACATTATGGGTTGGGTATTCCCTATCAGAAATATTTGAGACAAGAAATGTTTTGCATTTTGGATTTTTAAAAATTTTGGAATATTTGCATATACTAATGAGATACCTTGGGACAAGACTAAAATCTAACAGAAAATTCATTTATATTTAATAGACCTTATACATGTAGCTTGAAGGTAATTTTACATAATAATTTAAGATAATTTTGTGTATGAAACAAAATTTTATGAAGAGGAATTGTTCACTGAGTATAACGTTCAAGTGCTCACAAAGTTTCAGATTTTAGAGTATTTTCAGATTAGGGATTAAGGATGCTCAACTTTGTATTTCAGCCATTGTCTTTGATGACAGGTTATTTAATAACATGTTTGAATATTTCCTATTACTATCAAGAAATGCTCCAAATAGTCTCAATGCTTTTGGATGTAATGAGAGATCGTAGGCATTATTCAAAAGACTAGTGAGAGAGGAGAAGAGCCTTTCTCCTTCTGAAATCACTTATAAATCATTTTTAAAAAGTCAATAATAAGTTGAAACTGGAAAACATCTTTATTCTTGTTTTACAGAACAAAAAAAAGTTCTAAGAAAAGTCTAAAACATGTCTAACTATTTTCTGAGTGCCTTTCATAAGATCAGATTGATATCTTATTTATCAATTTATCCCCAACACTCCTGCTACATGGCACAAATTCATAAAATATGGACTAACAGGTAAAATTATTTATTAAAACAGCTTATAGATAATACAAATTTATATTTTAAAAGGCAAGCTGTCACACTATAATTTGTCTAAGGATCAAATGGAACAGATGAAATGTCTTTAAGAAGGGAATTGCTGCCTATGAATATGCCATAGTTTACACGAACACTCATTAGACACATGAGGATACACTCCCAACAAACAACTAGGAGAAAAATTTTAAAAATGAACATCTAAAGATGGTGAAATTATGCCACAGATTTCATGAGATACTTATTTGATTTTTTTAATTAAAGATTTTAGTCTAGATTTTATTAAAACTGTTATCGATGCTGCATTATTTATTTCCATTCTTTAAAATATTATTGCTAATTAAAATAAGTGAAGGGGGGCTGGGATTGTGGCTCAGTGGTAGAGCTCTTGCCTTGCATGCATGAGGCACTGGGTTTGATCATCAGCACCACATAAAAATAAATAAAATAAAGATATTGTGTCCATCCACAACTAAAAAAAATATTAAAAAAATAAAATAAGGGAAGGGAAATATACAAGTCAAGGAGTTATTACAGTATAAAAGACAAAGCAAAAAAAACAAGCAAAACAATATTTCTGGGAAGCAACAGAGTCATTAGCTGAACTGATGACAGAAGTTCTTCTAATAGAAAGATCTGGAAGTTGGGATTAGGACTGGAGGAGATGCTCCTATTGGGATCTTGACTGCTCTGAACCCCATGTACACCACCAGATGGCAGAAGCTCCTTGGTGTGTGTGAGAGGTCATTACCAACAGGCTGGGATGAAATCTTTGGATCAAATTTTAAAAATACAGGTCAGAAAGGGCCAAGAAATAGAATACACACACACACACAATAATTCAGTGAGATTCTTTTGAAAAACATTTCCATAAGTTTGCAGTCTTATTTTTTATATCAAAAATGAAGATTCATTTGAACAGAATCACTGATATATTTGTATTTCTTATTCCAGGATATTCAAATACCAGACACTTAACTTTCACATGAAAACAAGTCTCTGGAAGAAGTCCAGAGAGCACATTCACTTCTGTGTTGAAGGGCTTAATACATAACCTCCTCAATTAAAATATCTAAAATATAATACTGGAGGCCTGGCCATCATGCATAACACCATTTCTAAGACAAATGCTTTGGTTAGAAAGGGATACTGGGCTTTATCACAGATAACTGTGAGAGGGCACTGGAATATCCACCTCTACTGTATATGTTCATTCATTTGAACCTCTTTCTTCGGAGTAACTTAAGATCCATTTACTCCCTCAAGATGGCACTAATTGATATCATTGATACTGTGGAAAAAGGATCCAGAACTAGATCAGCACACACAATAAAACTATTCATTCCTTTCCAGAGGGCCTTTCTAGTTGGTTTTGCAGGAGCTTTGGTTAGGCTCTCTGGGCAGAACATCTAAACCACCTGTTGTATTTGGTCTTGCTGGGCAACACTGTATTTTAACTGTTTTCAGTTTCTCTAAAGCAGCATTGTCCAACAGACAATATTTTTTCCATACTGTATTTTAAAAATGTAAATATAAATAGGTGAGATTAATTTTAATAATATACTTCATTTAGAACAGCATCTCAAAATATTATTACTGTGATACATACTCAATATAAATATTGATAAATGGGATATTTCATTTTTTGTATTAATTTGTTTTGTAAAACAAATTTGGTGTGTATTTCACACTTGCAGTACATCGCCACTCACACTAGCTATGTTTGAAGTGCTCAGTTGCTACCATAGTGGACAGCATAGCTTTATCTATCCAATGAGCAGATAAATAAACCAACCCCTTAATAAATCTTATTAACCAAATCATTCTGAAATTTGTTCAAATTTTCTCACCACTACAGTTTTATTATTTTAGTTTTACCTGAAATTTATCGTAACTGTGCACAATGAAATACTGAACAGCTTTTGTTGAGATATTTAGACAAAAGAAAATCTGAAAATAGAATAATGTTCTTAAAATGAAGGAAAGCAAAATCCTTCCACTACTACTTTATCTCAATATCAATAACAAAATAATGAAAAATTCTTTTTATTGAAATCATATTTTAAAACCTTCTAATTTTGTGTCAGGACACAAAAACAACACTCCAATTGTTTGTTTTGTTTTTGGTACCAGGGATCTAACCCAAGGGCACTTAACCACTGTGCCACATCCCCAGCTCTTTTTATTTATTTTTTATTTCGAGACAGGGTCTCAATAAGTTGCTTAGAGCCTCACTAAGTTGCTGAGGTTGGCTTTGAACTTGCAATCCTCTTGCCACAGACTCCCGGGCCGCTGGGATTATAATATTCTTAATTTTAAACTAATATTTAGGATGAATTAAGTGGCAAAGAAAAAAAGGAGCATTTCCCTGATTCTAAGGGGACTAAAATAATCTGGGAGAACTATTTGGAACTATTTGGTTTTGATCTTGGACCCACTTCTCTGTTTCTAGGTCCTGAGGAAATCTGAATCATTTGGGATGTTTAGTTCTTTGGGATCATTTTTTAAAACACACATTGTGCAGCTCACGAGGATTATGAAGAAATACCAGTCTACACTGCCATCCTGGCTACACTGCCATCTCAGCAGGTATTTTTAGCTTCCTCATCATCCAGATGCAGCACAGGAGGGACTGTTGAGAAACAGCAGCATGTGTAGGTACCAAGGTGAGTGGGAGGCTGCGACGTACCAGCAACTGCATAATGAAAGGCTCCAAATGTCATTGCTGATGCTCAATACTGGGAGCCCTGAAGTTGTTCTGCCACATATTTATATCTCTTGCTAAAGAGCCTGAGATGCTGCTTAGATAATATTATGGTGTGTGTTTTCTAAAATAAGCTGAAGACAGCACTTGCCAAAATCACTTTATTTTTAATTGGTTGTTTATTTATTTTTGAGGGGTGGGGAGGAATTCAGTGCCTGGGAAAACCACTAGATGGAGAGTTTGGCAGTTGGGGGAAAGTGTGCAACCTGGGCCAGCAAGACCTATAGGATCCATTCTGAGCACATCTGTGAGGCTGGAGGAAGTGGTCTGTGTCCTTTTCTTCCTTCCCTTTTCTCCAGTTTCCTTAGATAGGAGGTGTCCTTGCGTTGCCTTCTGCCTGCAACCTGTGTCCTATTAGACCAATTCTGCCGGTATCACTTAGCTTCCCAACTTTTCCAAACCTTTCCTCTGGCTGCCCAATCAGACCTTATCATTGTTAGGTCCTTTAAGGGGGCCAAAGGAAAGGAAGCATCAAGCAGCCCGCATGCGCAAAAGAACAACCAATAAGATGCTGACACATAAGCAGTAATGGCGTCTCCTACCAATCAGCAGACTTCTCCTGACTCATCTTGGAAGGACACTGATCTCAGCAGGATCCCCTGACCAACCCCAGGGGGATGCGGGACTCCAAATACTTCCTTTTTCCTGCCCTAAGCCCTCCTCTTCCTACCCCAAGGCCTCCCCTTCCTGCCCTGAGCCCTTAAAATTTCTATACCACGGTGCACGTGTGTGATTCTCCCGGACTGCTCTGTTGAACTGAGGAGACTAGCCGAGGATGGTACCTCAATAAAGCCTTGCTCAGTGGTTTTAATTTGCCTCCTTTTGGTCACCTGGCTTTACAATCATAAAGCTCCATTCAATGACCAACTGACCAATGGATCAAGTGACAAGGAGGTAGTGTAACGGCCTAATACAGCTCTAGTCCCTTGCCCTTTCCAAGATGATAGTTGTTCCCTGGCATCTAAACAGTACTTCAGAAGAAAACAGCTTTATTTCTGATTCCAAAACAAAGACATGCATTTAGTGATGTGTGTTCCAGATGGAAGAAGAAGACAGCAAGGGCAGGATCTAGAAAGAAAGGCAGGGAACTGCACTTTAGAAAGGCAGGGCTGTGGATCCCAGATCAGGTTGTACTGCCTGTTCCATCCAACCACAGAGAGATTAGAACTCTCATGTTTGAATAGCAGATCAGCTTCCATGTCCTGACATCTCCATTTGGCTCTCGCCTATTCAATGTGGTGCAGCAATCAGTATATTTAATACAGACTAGAGTCATAGAAAAGCAAAAGGGACAATGAACCTTGGCTTCTCTTGATTAGTGGACATTTTTACAATAGATTCTTAATTACTGAGTCACTCTTTCACTGGCTTAGAATTGGCCTGCATAGATCACATTAAAGCAGAAACCTGGCCCAAGGTGTGAAGTCATAAATCTTAAGGAGAGAGAGGAACTGTGAAAACCATTTAGTTAAGAAAGTTGTAGGAGCTGGAAGATTTCTTTAAACCCCTCCAAACCTCCTCTATCAGATTTCAGTGATAAGCAAAGGACAGTCAAATGCAGAGCCCTGAGGAAACATTGCCCATTACTATCAACTCTCTCTATGAATTCATTCTGCAAATATTAATTTTCTTGTTGTGCATCACGTATAGCTTCAGGAACTAGAAAGAACAGTAACTTAGCCACAAATCCTTGCTCTCATAAACCTCACACTCTAAGAAGATAGTAAACAACTATATAGACAGGAAAACACTGCTACATGTTATGAAAATAAAATGAAATGTGATAGGGTAAGGAGGAGCTTTTTTAAATGGGGTAATCTGTGATGAACTTATTCCAATATTTGGAACTGAGATCTAAAACGACAAAAAAAAAAAAAAAGTCCAGGAGCTAGAGAGTTTCACCCTAAGACACACTGAAACATGCCAGACTTCAGTGGTTAGAATAAATTCCATTAATATTGAAGGAAACAAAAAGCCTTATGCAAGTGACTCTTAACACTCATGAGGTTAAATATGGCATTGCTTTGTTATTAGCTTGCACTGGCCACTTGCACAACCAAAATCCATATTAATTTTTATATCACAGCTCTTCTTATTATCCTAGACTTAATTTTATAGCCATCCTAAACAGAAGATTCAGTGGACAAGAAATTGATGACAATAAAGACCCTCCAAAATGCACTAAATTCAAAAAGAGCCTTTTAATTTACAATTTTAGAAAAAGCAACATGATGTTCCATTGAGAAATTTAAAGTGTTAATTTATATACAGTTGTTTTTCATGTGGTTTAAACTTAAGTTGTATTTTGTTCACCAACTTTACAAACTATTCAAAGCAAATTATGATTCTTATAGCTGTGAGCTTATGTACTCTGCTGAGGATAAATCTGCTTATCTGAGTTTCTCCCTTCATCCACTCATTCCATTCACTTGCTTTAAAAACTGTGCCCTCATTTGGCAAAGCCAAGTCAATTTATAGGTTTAGAGAGTCTTCTTTTCATTTTTTTACCTTATTCAATTTTTTAAAAAATTCCCAAATTTTCGGTACTTTACAGGTAGAAAAGTTTAAAGTCTACAATATATACATTTCCTCAATAATTCTCCAAAGCATGGTGTGATCTCCTATGGGACAGAACAACACTTTAGTCAAAGGCCAGCTCAACAGTCAACTGTATGTTTTTGAAAACGCAGGTTTCAGGCTCAATCACAGACCAAGAAAACCAGAAACTGACAGGATGAGGTTATGAAATCCTCATTTCAAACCAACACCCTAAGTAATTCTCACACACTGAAGACTCAAACTCCAGAGCGTTGAGTTTTATGTTCCACAGTGAGCATATATGCCCTTCAATACATGATTTCAAAGTCATTTAAAGAAATTAAACAAGATCATAGATCACCAAGTACTTCCACAAACATCTTATTTCATTCTCACAACTACCAGGTGAGGGAGGCAGAATGACAAAGTCCTATGGGTTTCTGAGACAGACAAGAGGGCTGAGATTCTAAGGGAGAAAAAAATGATGTTCCCCCTGCAGGTGATTAGTAGAATGCAGCCTGGGGGCTGGGTTTCATTAAGAGGAGCTCCAGACTCCTGTTCCCTGGCTGCCTTTCCCCACCTGGGGCAAACTTGTCACATGAGGGACAGCGCACGAAGGCAGCTGGTGCTGTGTGGAAAGAGCCTGGCTCAGGGCAGCGGGCTGCTGCGGCTTCCCTGGCCACTTCTGTCACCCAGGGGCCCTCTCAGTAGCAGTACATAACCCCTGCTTCTTTAATATTTCTGGTCCTTCACAAGTATTTCAAGCATTAAATCATCTAGGTCCAATGTGTCACTGTGGGTATCAGTAAGTTCTGGGGTCTCTCTGGGTCTTTTCTGAATGCTTCTGTCAGGATGGAGGAGGGACAGGAAAATGGTTGAAGAAATCAAAGATATTTTGAGACAAGAGGAGGCCTACAGAAGGAAGTTAAAGACTGAAAACCTAGTTACACCATAGCAGGCTTAATTTAAGTATCCTGAGGCGATTCTCACTGGAGAACTCATACAGAAGCAGGCCTTTTCCCTAATATCCACACTCCAGAATGCAGGGCAAAGCAGATATCTCAGCTAACCATGACAGTCAGGGGCTGGCTTCTACTCTGTGCCCCATCCTGTACACTACTGTGGGATCTCATTTAACTGAAAGAACCATACAGTCAGGTGAGGAGTATTCATTTAGCAACAGATGAAATCGAGTTTCCAAGTCGCAGGACTACTAGGGCAAAGTTAAGAGTTTGACCTTAAGGCCTATGTGACCCTATGCTTATCATCATGCATTGACCCCGAAGAACAACAATCCTTCAATGGCTGAACTTAACATAAATTTAAAAGTCAATATGTATATTTAAAAGTCAATATATATTTAAAAAAATATATATATATTTAAAAGTAAAGGGTATTTTCTTCCTATTTGGCATGCAATCAATAGCTAAATAAGCCTATTTTTACTCAATAAACAGTGGGAAGAGAAGAGGCTGTGATGTTATCAGAAACAAGAGCTGCTCCACACAGATTGTACATTACACACTTAACAAGAGCAAAACTAGTTGGCATCAATGTGTGACTAGCTACGTTTCCCCCATCCTTCTTAGCAGGAAGACAGGCAGCATTTCTACAGAAGAATCTACTGCCACCTGACTAAAATTAGATCGTCCACATTTATGCTTTGAGTTGGTGTCATTATCTCAGCTGCAGTGTGGGAGTTTAAACCCATAATCTCTGCATATTGAGAACGGATAAGACCCGATCTGAAAAACTGCAAGAGCTCGAGAAATTCACTCATCCACGCTACTTCATTCTGGTGATGAATTTTAAATGCGGACCCTTCTGAATTTCCAGCAGAGGAAAGGAACTTCTGCTAATGGAATGTTCAATGTACCAACTGACAGAAACTAACAAGTGTACTGCTGAATCACAACAAGGGGTTTGAATGTGACCACATGAGCGATGTGAATACTATTATCAGATGCCCCTGAATAGCTAGCGGACAGGCCAAAATGGGTTGAAGTTTACCACTAGGAGCACAGCTTACTTTGAGGAATCATGTACCACCAGTTGGGCACACGCTACAGGCGGTCAAACCTTAATTTATAGCAAAACACTGATCCCATGTAAGAGGGATTTCACTTTTATGTGTTTTTTTCTTTTCATCCAATTCAGATGTGGCAGAAACATGGAACTGATTAGAAATATTTTTACAGCTACATAACAAAAACTTTCAGTCATTGCCTGGATTACCTCAGTGCATGTTGGATAACAGTATGAGAGATGTTTACAATATCATTCTTTGAGGGCTATAAATGTATAGTTATCCTAAACATAGTAACAGCTTCCCTAGGGACCAGCATAAGCCAAATATGACAGCATTCCTCCTCCTTTTTTTTTTTTGCTTATTATGATCAAATTCAGCTGCAACATAATTGCTTATACAAAATCTACTGTTTTCATTTTATTTTCAGTTTATCTTTCTAAATTCGGATTCATTCTCTCTGACCATAGTGTGGAAAACACTATAATGATACAATGAGGCAGAAATAAATTAGTCCATATGTAAGTAACAAACAGTTCTTGGTCCACTGTTATCTAGCTTTCTTTTATTCTACAACAGTTGTTTTAGAGTTCATATGCACATTGTGTGTGTGTGTGTGTGTGTGTGTGTGTGAGAGAGAGAGAGAGAGAGAGAGAGAGGGGCGGGGGGAGGGAGGGAGTGTTAACTTGATAGAGATGTTATTTCAACAGGAGATCATATCTTCTAACAATGCCCTCATATTTAATTTTCCAAAAAGGTTAAAGCACAGAGAGTCTAACCAAAATCTACTGAAAAGAACGTTCTAGCTTATTTTCTCATGCTGCATTTTATATTAAAAAATCATTCTTAGCAAGTTAAAACTTGAGCACCCTTAGAAGTTCTAAAGGCTAAAATCATACTTTGCCTCAGGAAAAAAAAAAAAATCAGTTATTTCACTCAGTAGCATTCAGAAGCCCACTCTACCTCGACAAAGCCCAAGGCAGCTCTTTCTATTTATCTTGTTGTAGACTCTGACCCTGATGTCTAGGTTCCTGAGAATGCTCCACAGCATGGAGCTTTACTAAGAAGACTTGAACTACAACCAGTTTTTCTGGGGCAGGAATTTCTAACTCCCATAACATCTTCCATGATGTCATTGGCTTAAAAGAGGTGGAAAATTTAAGGGAAGAAGAAAACAGAGAAAAACTGGCATCAGTATGAATGACAACAAACTGGAAGTGATAATCTGATTCCAGAAATTCACCAGCAAGTCTTCAGTTAGGTTTTATTTTTTGTGCTTTCAAAGATCAAGTTGCTTATATTTAGTTTACCAAAGCTTGAGAATAATAATTTTTTAGCCACTTATGGGTAGGTTTAGTGTCAATCTTCACTAAGAATCCAGTACTGTTGAATCCCTCAATCCTAGAAGAATAAATAATTTATATTTTAGTGAATTAAGTTGGAATGGTACAACAGATTTAAATGTTCATGCTTAATGTTGTTACACGACTATGAGCTGAAAAGTCACAGAATTTATTGATTATGAGTTTTAAGTAAAACACTCATAATGACATTGCATAAGACACACTATTTGCTAGGACCTGACATTTGCATAGTGTTTTTAAGGTTTATATGCACTATTTAACTTGAACAGAATAATAAGTAAGCTGGCATTATTTTTCTCATTTAAATAATAGCTAACATTGAGTGACATTCTAAACATGTTTCAGGTATAACTATTAATTGATTAGTATCCACCATTGGATCCTTATCACAATTTTATTGACTCCATTTGCAAATGAGGAAAGTAAGGATCTAAAAAAAAAAAATGAATGGATTTCTCAAGATCAGGCAGCAAGTGGACCACTTAACGATTTTAAGCCAAACTCAAGTGAGCTATTGCTTTGTATATTACAAATAAAAAAAGCAAAAAGTTGCAACTGAAGAGTGATGCCATGGCCTTTCTGTGGTGCAATTTGGAAGCTACATTGAAGCAGAAGGTGAGCTTTCCACAGTCCACTGTAAGGGCACAGTGTGCCATGAAGGAAGCAGCAAAGTCAGCTGTCAAACACATTATGTCTGCTTCCATAACTGTTACCAAACAGACCACAGCCGCTTCATAGGATAAGGGAGTCCTTCTCATCACAGAAAATAGAGATCTTTCAAAGTCAATGTTATGCAACATTAACACCATACACAGTTAAAATAGCAAGGGGGATGTCAGCAGATGCAGATATGGAACTTTAATGTGCCAGGGTCACAAAACCCCAAGAGTGACAAACTTGAAAGAAGTGAGCCCAACTTCATCCCAGGGGAGCCTGGGTAACAAGGGGACACCATCCACATGTAAGAGACTTGTTTATGACATTTTTGACAAACCTTTTATAAAAGACATTGGTAAAATTAATACAACTGTTCATTCTGGAATACCAGTGAACTTTGACAATGCTGTTTTAATATCATCTGTGTGCATACTTGTCTGGAATCTATAAGAAAATATTGATAATATTCTGAGAATTGAAATGTTGTGCTTTTAAGACTTAAAACCCATTGTCCCCCTTTTTAGTGTTCCTTACTCCCTACAAAATTTCAGAATTCATGAATTTACAGTGATCGCAACACACATGCCTTGAGATTCCTTGATTGAGTATAACTATTGTTAATCAGTATTAGTGCTATTTATTAGTGATAAAGGCCTTGTTCTGAAGGTGGCCCCTCAACCCAAGGTCAGGCTTGCAGGGTCATTACTGACTGGAGAAAAAATAATTTTTCTTACAAATCTGGTCTCACTGGATTTGTTGGCCTGAGTCATCCTGCTAAACCTTCCATGAGCTAATAAGCTGCCTGCCTTATTTGTACATGCTGTTAGTTATGGGTAACTAACTAATCCTGCATGTCATGTAAACTACTTGTCTTCTAAACGCATTCAATCTAATGGTTGGTTTTCTTTGATTTCCCTTTAAAATGATTCCATTTTTAGTTTAATGATATCTTAATTCTTCACCCACATTTTTAAATGAGGCTAATAATAGACCCTATATCATAGGATTGGTTGTAAGGATCAGTGAGTTAATATACTTCTAAAGTACTTAGAACAATGCCTTTCATATAGCAAACACTACCTAATTATTGGTTGATAGTATTTTTAGTATTATTTTTATTGCACACATAATAAGAGATCACGTCCTTATCCTTTAGTTAGGCATGATTTGTCTTGGAAATTTCAGAAAGAGACTAATTGCATACCTGAGCTCTAAAAAATAGCATTTGGTGAACACAAGAAGTTCCGAAATAAATCATCGTACCATTGTAGATTAAATGACTAAAAGTCTAGATTCTGTTTTGAACTTTTTTCCTCGCAGCTTGAGTCTGGTTTGTATGTACATCAGTCGAAGAAAGAAATCCCACTGAATTAAGCAGGAAGACTAGAATGGCAAACCCCAGACGCCGAGAGGATTATATTTCAGTACAACATCTACTTTTCAAGAGATGTGATTTGAAGTGCTTTAAGAGTCATTATTTTTTCTCTTCTCTCCTAGATTTGCAGTGATAATCCTTTTCTGTTCATTGATGTGTGGATTTCCCCCTATTGTCTTATTCCATTATTGGTCAAAAAAAGTCACCAAACTCTTTTCAAATATTGTTAGATTATTATACTTTACTAGGGGCAAGAAAAAGCAATTTCAGAATCCTTTCCATAATAAGAAGAAGATATCCTGGGCTACACTTTGTACAATTCCAGGGAGAGCTGTGGACTTATTTCATATGAATAGCAGCCTCTGGGTGCCCTGGAGCTGCACGATGGGGCAGCACTGAAGATATCCAGATGATAACACTTTATTCAATTAGGGGCCATAATGAAAAATAATCTAGATAAATGCACACTCGAGCATAATGCTCGATGGACTAAAATATTTTGCAGATATTCCAAGAACTGCAAATAAAATCATACTAAATTGATCCTAATTGACATTATTGCATAAAATATTAAATATTTCTTTTGTGGTCTTTTTGCCTGATGCCAGCTTCTGCAGTACATTCCAAATCTGATTTTATCCATGTCTGCTCTAGTTTATGTTCAGGCATAAATAAGAGGGCAGTAGAAAATACTAATATTGATTGCACAATAAACCCTTGTTCCTAATGAAAAAAATAAAGGAAAAATCATAAACCTTAATACAGAGGTCCATTATGCTAACATTTTTGATTCAGAAAGAACAAAGATTTTTTCCTTGTAAGATGGTATATGCAACTCACTTCATGAAGAAACTTGTTGGAGAAGGGATATTAACTGAAATTTTATAAATCAAATGAGTCTTTGAAAATGCTCCAGGAGAGTTTGTTTTTCAGCAATACTCCTTAAAGTCACTTTTGAAAGCAAATAATTGTCACCTAATGCTATGTGATCACATGTGAATATGTGCATGTGATTGTGTATGTGGGTGGCATGTGTGTTAAAAGCATACTTGACCAAAGAATCATGGAATGAGGTTCTAGCTTCAAATCTTTCAGTAACAACTATATGACATGGAACACATTCTCGTCAATGCTCTGGGTCTGTTTCCTCATAAAATAAATGAGGATGTTAGACCACAATCTCTCAGATTTCTTTTCATTCTAATACTCCATTAAACAATTTTCCTATTTCCCATTATATTACTCTTGCTTAAAATTATGCCTCCATCATAGAAAATTACTCATTACTCATAATTACATGAAATTATTGAGTTGTTGAGTAAAAGCACTTGTCTGTACATCTAGCTCCTCTTTGGAACCATTCCTTAACAATTTTTGAATGATTGACATCTCTATGATAACCAAGTTGGACCAAGCTGTGAAGCTAAGGAGTTGGTTCTTGATTTCCAGCTAATCCATCTGCATATTGATGGCCTACTTTAGGCCCCCGGACTTTGGTCTCATCCCTTCCTTTTTAAAACACTTTCATCTTTCATCTCTGAGACCACACTCTGATTTTCACTTTTTTTTTTTTGGTACTGGGGATTGAACTCAGGGGTACTCTACCACTGAGCCACTTAGCCCTATTTTGTGTTTTATGTAGAGATAGGATCTCACTGAGTTGCTTAGTGCCTCACCTTTGCTGAGGCTGGCTTTGAACTCACGATTCTCCTGTCTTAGCCTCCCTAAGTGCTGGGATTATAGGTGTGCACCACCATACCTGTCCTTGCTGGCTGCTTTCCATCTGTGCAACCTCTCAATGTTGGTAGTACCCCCCAGGCCACCTTCCTTCCCTTTTGTCATACACTCTATCTGCCAGGTTGCAGGCCATCTTTAACTCATATCCTTGACCTCCCCACCTCCTATTGCTCTACCCTCATTCAAGGTCTCAGCAACTTTCACATGCCTATTTCAATAGTGGCCCAAAATCCTCTCTGCTTCCCCTCTTGCCACCCTGGAGCCCACTTTCCACACAGAAACCAGACAAGTTTTTTAAAAATATAAATCTGATCACATGATATCTCTTCTTAGCCCCGCCACTGCCTACCCACAGCAATCAAAACCTGGCCAGTACTGCAGCCTCTGCCCATCTCTTTATTACTCTCACCTTCCTATCCCAGCCACTCACTCCGTCTACTGGGAATGTCTAGCTCATCCATGTGCACAAACAAGCATGTAGCAGGTTCCTTCTCCAAGGGGCCTCCTTCAACTTATGACCTAGAGTAGACACATCACTCTACTCTAAAAAACCCGAATAGCTCATCACTATCTGAAAAACGTTCAGATCAGTTCTCTTGTCCCCATGAGAACATAAGCTCTATTAGGCAGAATTTTGTCTGCTTGGTTCACTCCGAAATGCTGTTTGACTCGCGGTTTACATGCAGCTGATGCTCAATAAATTCTTGTTTAATAATGATGAGTGAATGAATTCCTGAATTTTTATTTACTGACCCAGGCTAAATCTTTATATTTTACAATTTTAATTTTATAAATATGTGAGGTTCAACATGTTGGACAAGTTAAATTTTATTTATATATTTTCATATTTTTATTCAAAGTTATTTTATTCCCGAATGAAGTACAAATATGGACCTTCTCTATTTTATAGTTAATAAACTTTTTTTTTGCTAAGACCAATTATCCAATGTGAAAATGATAAAATATTCAGAGATTAAGGAAGGCAAATTTTCTATAATTATATCTGAAGTTTAAAAAAACTACCTTGACCATTTTCTAAACAGATCATAACATATAAATATATTTTCTTGCTTATTGTATTACTGCTAGGCAGAGACAGTTCAGTGTTTTACACTCATCATTCTTCATATATTTTCATATTTTTGCATTTGGCAGGGCTTGGCAGCCTGGGAATGCAGCAGTGAGGAACCAGTAACTGTAATTGTAACACAACTAAATTCTCTAGTTCAGTCTCCAACAGATAAACTGTCCAAGTTCCAGAAGTCCATCTTTATCCTCCAAATAACTACATTTTGAAACAAGGGGTCCTTGAAGTCCCTTGCAAATCTTGTGAAGATGGTCCTTTCTGGTTCAAGAGGTCCATTCTTCCTTCCCTCTGCTCCTCATGTGTACCTCCGCTGGCCCCATCTCTGTTCCTCAACGCCATCCTTCTCCCCACACTGAAAGCTGCTAGGCTTCTGGTTGCCTTTGACCTTTGTCACACTCTTAGCATCACTACTACCTCTCCTCTCTGTGTTAGATGTAACTTATAAAATACTCAGCAAATGCCAGCTGGTGCTCAAGGCAGGTACCCAGGTCTTTGGCCTCCCTCTTCCATCAACATGCATAGTAGTCTATTGTTCTATAATTGGTTTTGCCCAGGTCTCTCCCTTGCCCTCATCAAATCTGCATACTTTGGCTATATGACCCCGACATCAGACCCCAAGTATCAATCTTTCTTCAGAATCTAGTTATAGGTAGGCACCCATCCCAGCAATGATGTCTTGGCACCTAGAACCCTGACTCCTCTCAGATACACTTTTCCATCTCAACTTCTGCTCCCACTTGGAAGGGTTATTTCATCATCTGGTCCACTTGGGTTACAGCAGCTATGTGGTGGACATATATTTCTATTTGTTGGGGTTTCTTTTCCCTGAGGACCAGCCCTGACAGTCTGTTCATGGTCTTTCCTCCATGACTTACCACAGACTTTCATGCAAATCACATGCTAGCCCAACTGACCAGCCAGCCCACGACCTCCTGAAGGGCCCAAGAATTGAGGACATTGTGCTAAGTGCCTTTAGGATGAAAAATAATGTCTCATTTGTTTCTCTTTGTAAAGGAATAGTGGAGAATTAGTGTGACAATAATAATAATAAATTCACAAATCATCATTATCTGGCCATCCAGAGATAATTATTTACACTTTGATTTTAAGATATTGCAAGATTTCAGTAATAGTATAATATTCCATTTATAATTCTCTATTTTCTTTTGTAGAGGTCATGATCATGTTCATGCATCATTAAACATTCACCAAAAGTGTATAAGATTTCATGGATGTGTCACTACTTTCTAGTCTTTCATTGATTATTTTTTTCTAGATTTTTCTAGAATTATAATAATTCTATGAAAAATTAGCTAGACTTAATACTGACCATATTTCTTACTACTCCTTAGGACTAACTCCTAGAAATAAAACTACTGGAAAAAGAATATCAATATGTTGCTAAACTATTTTTCAAAAAATGATGCCAATTGGACTTTGTCAAAGGAGCCTCTGCTACTGCATACTCACTAACATGAAGCCTCATTGCAATCTTTACAATCTTTGCCACTGTACAATTTGAAAAACAGACTGTTATTGCAATTGACATTTCTTTAGTATTACTTTGGTTCATTCTGCCCTTCATCTTTTTTTCCCCAACTGTTAGGGTAGCATTCCTCTTGTTTTCAAAATATTAAATATAGGATGTGATATTTTTGTAGTTTCTATTGAAAAGTTAGTCTAAAACGTATGAATTAATTCCTATAAAAATAAACTCCCTCAATTATCATCTTGCCTATAATTTTCTGCTCTCCTGCCATTATTAGCTTCTTGATTGAATCATGTATCTTGACAGAGACAAAGTTGAAATTGGAAAAAGAGATTCATTTGGAGCTAAATTATTTTGAGCATACATCAAAAATTTGTCCATAATCATCTCCCTCTCCTTTTCTATTTTTTTAGTACTGGGGGTTGAACCCAGATGCACTCTACCACTGATATAAACCCCTAGTCTTTTTATAAATTTTATTTTGAGACAGGGTCTTACTATGTTGTTCAGGCTGGCCTTGAACTTGTGGTCCTCCTGCCTCAGCTCCCTGAGTAGCTGGGATTACAGGAGTTCACCACCATGCCCAGCTCTGCAATCTTCCTGAAGCAGTTTTCACAAAATTTACAAATACTCTACTTAAATTGGTCCCTCTTTTTGTATATTTACACTTTGCTGTTGAAAGATTTTCCTTTCCCTAGTAATGGCTTAGAAAGTTGTCTTAATAAGATCACATGGTTCTCTTGGAATCCTGCTCCCTTTTGCTCCTAAGAAAATCCTTCAAGACCATGCAGTGGCTTTCCCCATAGTTAGAAATCTTCATGTCTCAGACTGGTTAAGTAATGACACAAATGGGCCCAAAGAACAAAACCAAGAGCTTCCAATACCACAAAACCCCTAATGAGGTCTTCTATGGAGCTCCCAGTGTAGGCGAGACACTAACCAGCTGCCAAGGAGCAGGACGGCCTCAGTGGCACGATTGTTAACGCCACATCCCAGTTGTGCTGTGTCAGACTTGGTAACGAGCACAGAAGCAGTGTTACGGGGCATTGCATTTCTTCCTGACATTTCCCTCAAGTGATTTTTTACAGCCTACTTCTATTAATTAACTTCATCTCCTAGCCCTGCACTACAAATACTTTCTTCTTGCATATTTGGGTGGCGCACACCATGATAAGCCTCACTTAGGTTGACTGGCTGTCTCAAAAGTGACAACACAACAGGAACAAAATAAAAGATTCCAAGCAAGACTGCTGATAAAGTTCGGAGAACAGGAGAAAACCAACTCGGCATCAAGATGCAGTCATGGAAAGCTTGTCAAGAATGTTAAAATCATTTTCTCCTCCCTCACAAAACACAGGAGAAGGTATGATTGATGGACAGTTCATAAAATAATGAAAGACACATTTTTAAAAGATCATGTGCTTCTACTCAGTATTCTAATCCAAGCTCTGGATGACCTTTGGAGTCTAAGTGAAAGGACACAAAATTCAAAACCACAAAACAACATCGGTAAAGACACAGAATTAATTGCCAAAAAATGTTAATTTAAACAGATACAAAGGAATTGATTTATACATCCAACCAGAAAGCATTTTTTGAGCAATTAGACGTTTAAGGCTCTTTATTTAGAGTTTATGGGGAAAAGAATACAGCTCTCAGTATTTGAGTACCTACTATGTGTCAGACACATATTAATTCCACTAATACCCTGCAGCATATATATTATTTGATCACTCTGCAGAAAAGGAGATTGAGATTCAAAGTTAAGTAAATTGCTCAGGATTACACAGTGGCTCTTAAAGACCACATTCTGAACTTGAACTCAGGATTTTTTTCTAAGTTATGTCAAACTGTGTTCTAAAAAGACATAAAAACAAAGATTGCCATGATCTCTACCCTAGTGGAGGACACACATAAGCATTAGTGATAGCATCCAGACTGGAGAAATAATTGTGTGCAGATAGATGATGCATAATTCTTACATCTTGACTCATTTCATTCACACAAAAACTCTTCAAAGCAGGGTTCATTGTTATGTTCATTTTACAGATGAGAAAACTGAGGCAAAGAGAGGATTAATAATTTGCTCAAGGTCATCCAGCTAGTGCATTAATTTCCTAGGGCTGTCATAAAAATATCATAAATTTGGGGGTTTAACTTACAAGATCTATTCGCTCATATTTCTGGAGGTTGGAGATGCAAAATCAATGTGTCAGCAGCATTATGTAGAGGCTCTAGAGGAGAATCTACCCTGGGTCTTTCTTTTAGATTTTGGTGGTGCTACAATCCTTGGCATTTGACTTATAGCCACATCCCTCCAATCTCTCCCTCCACTGTCACATGGTGTCCCCCAGCTCTTTTCACATCATGTTCTCTTGGGCATGTCTGCTTCTGCATCTCCTTTCCTTACAAGGACACCAGTCATATTGGATTAGTGGCCCACTCCACTTCAGCATGACCTCATCTTAACTTAACTAATGACATATACAACGGCTCTGTTTTGAAATAAGGTTACCTTCAAAGGTTCAAGAACATAAATTTTGCTAATCAACCCAACTAGGAAGTAGTGAAGCCGGGCTGGGGCAGCCTGGCATATGTTCTGCACTCTTGACCACAGGTGCTCTGGTGCTTCTCTGACACATAGTAAATAGATATCTATAAAGTGGTGATGTGCTCTTGCATTGGCAGAATGAATATATTATAACAGGAGTACAGGGCAGGTGATATTTGAATGGAAACTTGAAAGAGAAATGGGACTTTCATTTTTATTAGGCAGACATGGAGAGTAAGTGTAACATTCAAGGAGAAAAGAACTGTTAGGTATATAGTCACGCAAAGGCATGCTGCATTAGAGGAAAGTATGACCAGAGTGTACTGGAATGTGGAAGGTGACAGAGGAATGAAGAAGAGTTGGAAAAGGAATGGTGAATGCTATGTTTAAAAAGAAGACTGGGACTTGAAGGCCTTCATTGCCAGGCTGATGCATTATTAGAACATTGCTTTATAGATCACTGAAGATTCATTCATAATAATTGATACAATCATATGTGTGCTTTAGTATAATAATTTTGGCCACAGTGGAGAGGATGCAAAAAAAGACAGGAATTCCAGTTAGGAGGCTGTGTCAGAGATACTCAGAAGCTACATTTGTGAGATAAAACTCAATATGATAATTCAACTGGCTGTGGGGAATAAGGGAAGGATAGAGTGTACATTAGCTTTATAGGAGATATGGCTTCATGTTCAATGACTCCATGTTGGCTTTTGAGTGCTCAACCTCAGAGGAAACCAAGATGACTGGCTCATCCATGGCAGAGTAAAGATGACTTTGAATTTTCTGATGCATCTTCCATCTAGAGAGGCAATGTCAATGTTTCCTCTCCTTGGTTCTAGGTGGGCTCAGGCATGTCCTGGGCCTTTTGGGAGCACCAGAAGCTTTGCAGCTCACACCTGGCCCTCTTGTAAGGCTTTCACTAGAAATTCTGAGCTGCCATAAAAGAAGTCCAGTTATCCTGCTGAAGAGATCATGAGGAATGACTTAGAGACTATATGTAAAGGGAGAGGAGCCTGTATGAGCCCAGCCTTCCAGCTACTCTCGTGAAGGTGTCAGGCTTCTGAGCAAAGACCACCCAGCGACCAGCTGAAATATACCAGCTGGCCTCAGTTGAGGATCAAATAAGGAATTGCCAAGCTATGCCCTGTTTGAATTTCCAAGCCCCAAAATTGTGATTCACAGTAAAACGGTTATTGCTAAAGCCACTTTATTTTAGGGTATTTTGAAAAAGATAACTGGACCCCACCCAAAGAACAAAGAAGCACGATTTACTTAATCTCTCATACAGAAATTTTGTTAAGTGTAGCAAATAAGTGTAAGAGAAATTAAAATAATCTAAAATGCACAGTCCTTCTTTGATTAAAATTCAGTAGGCTGGTAAAAATTCAAGTCATGATTCAAGAGAGAATATCTGTGGGAAAAGTCTACTTATTTTATTATGTAACATAAAGGATGGGGAAGAAGGAAGACAAAATTGAGGGTTCTTCCCCAAATTCAGCCTGGTATATTCATGACAGACCACTTGGTGAGATTCTGATATTCTGGGAACATCTCTCTGAATAGTTTTAAAAATGGCTGGAGCTGCCTAATATCAGTTATTAGTACCAAGAACCAAGCCTCTAAGCTAAATAGAACACTGCTTTTCAGGAATGATAAAGCTTTCCCAGGGCTGCCACCTCTTTCCGCCTCCACTGTCCTGCCACAGTGAACAGAAATACAGCATGTGTGGAGAAGAGTAAGCCTTCAACTACTTGACTGTTGACCAAGCTTGAGTTGCCTTCTGAGGACTTAAGCAAATTCAAAGACAAGTATAAATTTGTGCATCCCTGTGGAGCTTCAGTTTATGACTTCTTGTCCTTATTAATTGCCTGCCAATACCATTTAGAGTTGTTAAATTATTGCCTGGATGATATTTTCAACAGATTGCTTTTGTGTTAGACTGTCCTGTTCTGAATTGGCATTTCAAGCCACTCAGGTCAAAGAAACTACATCAGTTTCTATTATGAAAGTTAAAAGTTACCTGTTAGCGTATAATAGATATGTTTCTAGTAACAGTGACGACTCATCTTGCCTGAGTTTACTGAATCTTTCATACAGAAATTTTGTGAAGCTCAGCAAGCAAATATTGATGAGTGACAGAAATTAAAATAAACCAAAATGCACAGTCTGCCTTTGATTTCCTTTGCCCTTTGAACACTTAACAGTGAAAGTTAAGTCATCGATCAAGTTATAACAAGTCAAAGCCCTATCCAGCAGCCAATGCAAGATTGAATCGTCAACTCCCCACAAAAGGGGTTAGATTTTCAATCGATAAGCTCAGTTTGTCATGTATGTACCACCACTATCCGGAACTTTCTATGGTACTCCTTGGTGAAAGCTCTTTGCCTCCAATTTTGTCTCCTTTTCTAAACTCAGAAGGTTCACAATTCTCGCTTTTAAGTGACAAGAAGCAAAATGCTAATGGATAGAGGACTAATGATCATATTTCCTACATTCTCCCCTGGAATATATATTAACAATGTAACTAAAATTATATCTTCGGAATCAGTTTGTGAAAAAATGCTGACTAAGGATAATTCCAGCTAGCAAATGTTAAGGCCAACATAATTGACACAAATGATTAAATTCAAGTATATCAACTTTTAGTGAGAGTTAAAATTATGATTAAGAGAACATTAAGTGAAAGCTCTTAACTTGCTAACTAAAGCACATAAAGCCTAATTACTAAATTTGCTAATACCCTTACTTTACTGATAGTAACATAATTTTAAGATACAACATAAGATTTATTGTGACTATTACATTTCATTTTTGTTTCTTTTCTTTTCTTTTTAGCATTTTTGGGTTGGGACCCACTGGTTGACAAAGTTAGGGGTGAATTTCAAAACTCTGGATCCATGACAATTTCATATTCCTATATGGGGTCAGAACAAAGAATATTTAACTACATCATGAGGGCTGAATTCTACTCATCTGCCCAATAGAGTTAATTCTTCTTTTAACAACAATTTGATGAAGAAAATATTCTACCTCTCTGTTAGGTTTAATAGAAGTTGGGATAAATCTGAAGCAAGGTTGCAAAGCCAATTTCTAGATTGCATGGCCAAAGACATTTCAGGGCATGGCCACATTTTTGTTTATAAAAAAACTTTCATGAAACTTTCTAATGGTTCACTGATAACATTTTGATGTTTTAAATGAAAGCAACAACAAATACTCAAAAACAAAGACTATAGAGTCTAGACTTTTACAATTCTCTCTCTTTTTTTTTTTTTTGTAGATGGACACAGTATCTTTATTTATTTATTTTTATGTGGTGCTGAGGAACGAACCCAGTGCCTCACGCCTGGGAGGCAAGCGCTCTACCACTGAGCCACAACCCCAGCCCCCAACTTTTGCAATTCTTTAGATAGTAGCTGGATGCTATCATTGATAAAAGGAAAATACTTCAGCTTAGGGCAATGAAAGAAAACAATTTGGCCATATCAAAGTGCTCCTGCATTGTTGGGGCTGATAGCAGAGGCAGTATCATCAGTAGAAAATCCTTTAGGGGGTAAACCACACACTAATTCAGGGACTACATTTCTATTTCATGTATATAATGTTTGGAAAATTACAAAAGTCGACACAATTTATACCAATAGCAATGGCAGATGGTTTCTCTACTCCAACACAGAAAATAAGATATACTACTTTGTGTTGCCTTTTTTTTTTTTTTGGTACTAGGATCGAACTTAGGGGTACTCAACCACTAAGTTGACCCCAGCCCTATTTTGTATTTTATTTAGAAATAGGGTCTCATTGAGTTGCTTAGCACCTCGTCATTGCTGAGGCTGGCTTTGAACTTGTGATTCTCCTGTCTCAGCCTCCAAAAGTGCTGGGATTACAGGCGTGCGCCACTGCGCCTGGCTTTTGTGTTGCTTTTCATATAGCTATATCTTGAACTACTTCCTTACCTTTATATAAAGAACAAAAAGGTAAAATAACAGCAAAAATCATTTTTGAAAATTAGGTAAAATATGTTACAAATAGAATGAAATTTCTTGAAATTCCTGAAGCTATCAGCAAGGATTTCTTTTTTTTTTTTTAATTTACTTTTTCATCATGATATAATATCTGTACATCATTATTGGGTACATTATGATAATTTGAAATGTGTGCAACTATAAAATGATCACATCAGGGTAATAAAAACACTTCCATCTTCTCAAATCATTTCTATGTGCAGGGAATTTCTGTACTCTTTTTTAGTTATTTGAAATACATCATAAATTCTTGTAACTAATAGTTACTCTACTCAACTATGGAAAACCAGAACTATTTCTTCCCATGTCTTGGTACTCCTTAACTAAATTCATTCTGCACCCTACCCTTCCCAGTCCCTAGTGACCACTTTTCCAATCTGTTCTTCTGAAAGGACCCACTTTATAGTTTTCGCAAATAAGTAAGAACAAGTGGTATTTCTCTTTTTGTGTCTTATTTCACTGAACATAATAGCCTCCAGTTCTATCTAACTTGCTTGTCAGCATTGATTTTGAGAAAGACATATAATGCAGAAGAAAGCATCTTTAATGCTTCCTATGTGTCAAGCACTTCAAAGCATTTTATGCATAATATCTCATTTAAACCTCAGAGCATCTTAATGAAACACTAAAATCATCTTGTTTATCACATGTTGTGACAAAGATCAGAGAGGTTAGATAACATCTTACAGATGTGAAAAATCAGGCACAAAGCAGTTTAATGTGTTCTTGCACAAGGCCATAAAAGTAGTCAGAAGGAGAACCAGGATTCAAACCACTCATTGCATTGCCTGATGTGAATCATGGTTTACTACATGGTTTCCGTCTTCCCACAAGGGAAATCTGAGTATTAACTCCAGGAAAACAACATGGAAGAAAGTCATTTGTTCACATTTCAGTGTCTCAATTGCAAATTGGGCATAATATCATCTTTTTCCTGGGGTTGCAATGAAGAGGACAAGAGCATACATGGAAAGACAGAGAATATTGCTGAGCACCTGACAGGTGTTGAATAATGATCTTAATTTTTCTTTGACCATTTTTATATTTGTTTGTTGTATTTGCTTCTAATTAATTTCTTCACTATGTATTGAATGTTTACTTTGTATAAACATAAAGAGATTTGGTGGCAAACATGAACATTTTGCTTGTTCTTAAGGCCAAGAATCAGCAAGTTTTTTTTCCAGAAAAGCCCAGATAGTAAATATTTTTTGGTTTTGTGGGATACATAGTCTCTAGAGGTCTCAACTACTCACCTCTGTCAGTCTGATGTGAAAGGAGCTATCAAAATAGGGATACTATGCTCCAATAAAACTTTTGTAGGAACCAGATTTGGCCCATGAGCCATAGTTCACCACTCCCTGCTCAAGATCATTAAACAAGCAAAGAAGGCATCAATGGAATGGGCTGGGTATGTGAAGTTGTAGGGACACAGGGCAGGGCCACTTTTCTTGCTCTAAGAAGATCAGGGAAGGCTTCTCAGAGGTAGCGACTTAGGAAGTAAGACTCCGAGTATGACTAGAAATTAGCGGGAAGGACTTCAGGAAGAAGAAATCAGAAGGACCAAAGCTTAGAGAGATACATAACCCATTTGAAGATGACCTCATGAATGAATTCAAAGACTGCAGCAGAGTGGGCAATGAAGGAGGGCAGGAAGAGGCTGCCCAGCGGGGACCCACTCCAGTAGGGCTCTGTTAAGGAGTTCAGAGTTGATGTTCATGTGAAGTTGCTGATTGCACCCCAGTGAGTGACAGGATCAGATGGCAGGCAGCACTCTTCTGTAAAACAGCAGCCCTCAGGGGCTGTTGAACATGAAGGACGATTATCTTCGGCTAAATGCTTCCAAGTTGCTGAGCTTTTTGTTCTTGCACTAGCTTTTATAGTTTTTCCGTCTCTGCTGTCCAGGTATTTCCAACTGATGTGAGTACACTGAAGAAACTTTTTTTCTAATCATCTGTCTTGCTACTTCTAATATGCTAAATATTGAAAACTACTCAAATGCTTTCAGATTATTTATTTATTTTTAAGGTACTGGGATTGAACCTAGTGGTTCAACTGAGCCACACCCCCATCCCTTTGTATTTTTTATTCTGAGACAGGGCTTGCTAAATTGCCCAGACTGGCCTCGAATGCACAATCCCTTCCTCAGTCTCCTAAGTAGCTGGCATGATAGGAATGTTCCACTATGTCCGGCTAAAAAGGTTCATTTTGTTTTTTTGAAAAACAGTAAATAAACTGGCCAAAAAAACTCTTTTATCAGTAATGAGCAGGACAGGTTTGGGGGGTGTCTGTGCTCTTTGGCCAGCTGTGTGTTTCATGGCTGAGTCAATGACTTTCGGGTAAAGAAAAGTACTACTGTATCAAGAACATACGGTTTGCTGAAAGTCATGTAGCTTTCCTCCTGAAATTCTGGCCCAAAGAAAACCTTAGGCTAACTACCAAAATAAATACCCTAGTTCCTTATTTCCATAGCTGTCCACATATACGTGAAATGTCACCTTTCCAACCCTCTCCCCAGCCACATCTCCAAGACTATTCATCACAGATCAAAGCCATTTTAAAAATTCCTCTGCCTGATTATATTTGGTTTACAAAATATATTCTCAAGTGATCTGGACCCACTAATGGGGTGAACATGCATGAATGATGATAGGCAGCAGTGATTGCGTGTAGGGGGGACAAACTGCTTTATTTCTTGTAGTAGAATTAAATTTGTAACTTTTTAAAAATTGAAACACCTTAAATTCTTAATAATAAAAAAGCTCATTTTATCTCCTTATTTCCACTTTCAAATTCTTTAAAGGCCATCATAAATATCAATGGAGCTGAGTCATATGCAATATCCAGATGAGGTGTATAACTAGGTTATAATTTCCTCAGACTCCACATTCCTTGAAATTGAGGCTAGTTTTACTCATCCTTCTATCTCCTACAGTGTCTAGCACAATATCTTACTCAATTAATCACTGTTGAGTAGCAGTAAGTAAAACAACCCTCACTGAAACTTCCTGACGATTTCTATTAACTGACATTCTACACAGAGGTTTTCTTTCCCTTCAAGCTAAGAAAAAAGAACACACTCCCGTTTGCTTCCTATGAGCCCAAGAAACACAGCAAAGCCATTTGGCAGACTCTGGCTCATTCAGTATTTATGAAATTAACCATAACCCAGCAGATTCAATCACTTTAGACACTGTAACAATGGTCCTAACTATTGATCACCTCAAAATCAATTCAGCCAGGCAGCAGATCATGCCTCCAAATCAGGAAGGGGTTACTGGAAATTCACCCAGACCCTGAAATGGTCACTGACTTCAGCTGCCCCACATTTGACTCAGCCTCCTGAAAGGTCACAGGATAAGAAGGTTGTCATATTTCTGCCCTGATCTCATGTGAGTTCTGAACTGTTTCCCTGGAGTGGCCCAGGAATTAAGACAAATGAGGAAAAAACAATTATGCTGGTTTCCCAATACCCACCTCAGTAGTGACATGTTCTTAAAAGTCTCTCTTTTCTGCCACTGAATTAATTTTTTAATATCTTTCCTTAGTTATGAAGACCCCACAGCTGCCAAAGAGAAGGTAGGGCACATCTTAAAATATGTCTATACCTCCAAAAACAAAAATCAGGACACAAATAAAGAATTTAGTGACATTCTTTACATGAAGTCTTGTTTCTTTTACAGTTTGATTTAAACTTTAAAGTACTTCTCTATATACAGATATTTAGGGATCAGTACATCATCCTAAATATAAATACTATAAAATGTTACAAATTATCTAAAAATAACCATGAATATGAAATATAGCTATTATTTTCTAATTTAAATTATAACGACCAACTATCAAGCATGCCAAATACTCCTTTTATTAAATGTCACCTTTCTTCTGACATTTTTACAAAAGAAGCCAAAAGTAAATGTGTATACATTTCAAAGTACTTCAAATTCAGAAAGTCTTTTATTTATTTTATTCCTCTAGATTCTCTTATAAATATTTATAACAGAAAAACCTTCATTTTCCTTCAAGGAGGAAAAGACAGGAATGATCTATATGGATAGTTTTAGATTTTGTCAAAGTATGTTAGATTAGGTTATGCTGCTAAAACAAAACAATCCCCAAATATCAAAAGCTTTATACACAGAAGCCTCTTTCTTATTCTTATTGCATAAGCACAGACCATCAGAGCATCCTGTTCAGCAGTCACTGAAAAACCCTGGCTGCTGGAAGACCCATCTCAACACACACTTCCATACTCACCAATATAAAAGAAAAGATGTGTGTAAATTTCACACTGAAACTCAAAAATGTCTGCCCAGAAATGGCACCAGCTACAATACTCATATTTCATTGGCCAAGGTAAGTCACATGTTCATGCCTCCCATGACAGAAATATATATAAACTGCCTAATAACTACAATTTTAGGTGAACATTACATTCAGAAATGAACCAACACACATATATATATGCACAAACACGTTTAGGCTGATAATTACTTTCCCTTTAAATCACCTTCCTTAATTTCTACTTCAAATCTTAATTATTTTCAATCACTCTCTAAAATATAGTTATACAGTGATGTGTTATTTCAGATAACAGATTAAGAAAAGTCATTCTCAAATCCAGCACCAGTGCAAGCATTCAAGTCTACTATATTTAACTCCATTTTCTGTCTTTTGGGGTGAAGAGAAAAATTACAAAGTCATTCTTACCCCAAGTATAGATTTCATAATTTTCTTATCATGAAATAAAGACAGACTGGGTGAAATTTACAAATTAGAAGGTTTCTACATATCAGAGCATGAGGCAGATGAATAATCCATTGAATCTTTCATTTTGGCTCACTAGAACCTAAATATATCCAGTACTTGAGCAGATGGACATGGCATAATTCAATAATGATGTGAATCTCCTAAGCCAAAATGTAAATTTCTTATGCTTTAAGTTTTGGATGTATACTTTGTGTAGCTAAATATTCATTTCAAGAGATTATCTAGCTTTTAGTTATATAAACTTACAGAAGATTATTCTTTGTGATACTATTCTTATCATTCAAAAGGCTAACAATATAATATAAAAAGCTTTACATTAAATAATAATCAAAATATTGTTAACTGGCCAAACATTTACTGAGTGTCCACTGAGCCATCTATCACCTCCATGGGATCCAAAGTGGAAATGAGATGAGACTATGGTCTTCAGTCCAGCAGTAGTCTGGTCTGATTAGCATTCAGTGAATTTCCTTCAATGTGTGCAAAAATATTATCTTGTGTGCATACTTTCCTTAATATATTGAGAATCTGAGTCACCGTGAATATAAAAGTTAGAAGAGGGTGAGGAATGGGATTGAGACCTATAATCTTGACTTGTCACTGATAACTAAACATACGATGAGATTCTATGGTTTTTGTCTTTAGGATTATTAGAACACATAACTTCCACTCCTATGGTAGGTAAGATATTTTTCTATTACTTCTGGAAGAAGTCCACCTTGTTCTATGCACCCATCAACTTCCAGCTTAGTCCCAAAACTATCAACATAGTAGTAGGTCGATTTATCTATTTATAAATATTTATTTATATATTAAGTATCTCATCTCTTTAAAAATATATATTTGTAAAGAGCTGTACATGCTTATAAAGAAATATTTTAGATCCCAAACCATTATTGCTCTCTTGGATGCCCTGCAAAGAATAGACCGGTGTCTGGCTAATAGAAATCTGTGCCTATTTGAGTCATCCAATCTGCAGCTCTGCACATCCTTCATGGACCTACTCAACCTCTGACTGCCTAAGAAACTAGAGCAACTGAGTATCTAGTGTCCCAGCACTGGGAAAGCACACTTAGGAAGTACTACAGTTACAAGAGATTTTCAAAGAAGTTAACTAAAAAGAGCTGACTGAACAAAAGGTGTTTCCAAGCAAAAATGATAAAGGATATTTAAAAGTTGAGTGAACCCACTTTTACAACTTTCACTTTTATTCCCACAGTGCAGTGCAGAGTGTTGCATAGAAGGCTCTTTCCTTTTGTCACATACCGTAAGTTTCAATCAGAACCAAAGCTTGCACCTACCATAATTAATGCTCAGCTGTGATTTCTAATTTTCATTTGGGTTTTGACTTGACTGCATAAACAACTACAAATACATAGCCCAAGAAATAGAATGAAGAATGAATAAATCCCGGGGTTGGTTTTGTCTTGTTTTTGTTTTTGTTGTTGTTGTTGGTTTTTGCCTTCTTCTTGTTGGTCTTTACATTCACAGGAAATGGAAACATGCCATTTCTAAGACTGGGTCAAATGCATCTATCCTGTAGTCAGAGCATATGGTTCATTTTCATTAAGTATTTACAAGATGAAATGCTAGTGTGACCTCTTGCAAAGTGCAAGTAAAATGCTACAAGATCTCACAAGAATGATCTGACCCAAACCAACTACGGCGTCACCTTATTCTAGTCCTTGCTACGCTAATGTGAATGTTCATTATTCTCTGATAGAAATTTTTTTCTGAAAGAATTCATATTTCATGGGCCATGTGGTGTGTATGTCATATGACATGCTGGTTACCATGGTGAAAAAGGAGCTTTTCTTTTAAAAGAAGTAACTTTGCCCTTTTGCTCAATGGCATTAGCTCCTTTCTGATTCCAATGTTCTTTCAGAGAAAAGCTAAAAAATAAAATAATATAAGCAGCAGAGAAATGGGGAGAACCTTCTCAGGAAGATGCTGGCATTTTTGTATTGCCTCTGGATTTAGTGTAATTTAAACAAATTCCAGACCAGGTAGATGTATACATATATATCTTAATTGTCCCATATGGTACCTAAAAATGAAGAAGTGCTGAGGTGATTAAATGACCTATGATTAAAATTGCTACAAGATTTTGCAGAATAAAATTAATGACTGGGTGTTTATGGCTCCAAGTGAATTTAACCCAGGGATTCTCAATTCTATCTGTAGCAACACTTCCTTTGAAAGGCATCTTTTTGTGTTGCTTTATTTACTATACTGAGATGAGATTCATAGATAATTGAACTTACCTATGATACACTTTAAAAAAACATTAGAAGAATCTAACTCTAAAATCAAAGAGATAAAAGGAAAATAATTTATAATAATGCAATCTGAATTTCCTAAATATAAATGCTCAGATTAGACAAACAGAATAAAATAGTTACATGTCTGCCCTTAGTTGTATAATCATCATGAAAGCAATATCTGGTATCTGCAAATGTGTGTTATTAGTGACTCAAATCCCATGAGCAGTGTTGCAACCTGTGTGTGATTTTCAGAAATGCTGAACAGCCCTGTAAAATTCAGAGCAAAATAAAGTACAATTGTCTTTAGATTTACACTTCAATTATGTTCCTGAAAAAAATCAGTATTAAATAAAGTACAGCTGTCTTTAGATTTACGCTTCAATTGCATTCCTGAAAAATTCAGTGTTCATTAATATGGAGATTTAAAATATGTCAGCAGCATTGGTTCTAGGTTCAGATAATGCAGCAGGCTTTTCCATTCTCTCAGTTGTTCCTCCTGTGGGATGACTTCATGCACAAAAGCGGGTGGAAGACCCCAGTTTCTATCCACCAAGTGTCAACAGTGCCAACCATCACACTATCTCTTTAGGGAGAGACACTACTCCTATTGAGAGCCACTACTCTAATTTACATATTGAATAAAGGAAAGTGTATGATGAAGAGATATATTTTTAATGTTTCTTTCATGCCCAGAGACTTTTACTTAAAGCAGACAAGAGACATATAGTCCAAAATTACAAATGAACCTTCCAAGTGAACCAAATTAATGTATTAATTGCCACCAACCATTCCACAGATTGTGAGGAAGTAGAAACCTACATTTACATGTCAGGGGTTACCTAATTGTTTGGACCTGGAAGAAGCAAACCTGGTATTAGCGCGGGGTAACCATTCAGTTTAGCTACCTTTCCTTTCCACTATTCGAGATAGTTGGTGTGCTTTCTTTGGATTTCTATACTGCTCCCTCTGAGGAAAGCAGTATATACAGAAATCCAATCCACAGAATGTGGAAATCAGACGATGGGTTCAGAGCTCAACCACTCACCAGCTGCATGGCTCTGGGTATGTGTGTTGATTTGTCTGTGCCTCTGTTCCTTCCCATGTGCGATGGGACAAAATAATATCAATATCATAGGCAGATTGTAAAGACTAAGTGAGTTAATCCACTAAAGTGCCTAGAGTTGTACCTGGTATAGCGTACATTCTCACTAAATGTTGTCTGTTACATTCATCCTAGGCCCAAGAAAATATATGAGTGATATGGTGAGGCCCCACACAACCACACAACTTAGCAAGACCCTGTCTCAAAATAAAAACTTAAAAATAAAAGGGCTGGGGATGGGCTCAGTGGGTAAAGCAACCCTGGATTAAATCCCCAGTTGTTGTTGTTGTTGTTGTTTAAAGTCATTTAACACAAATTAACTAAGAGTCTCAGAAATCTTACACTGGAAGGAGATCTAGAAATTTAAAAATCACTAAATCTAAAGTGTGCCATTGTGAAAATGTCTATGGAAGACAGCACTTTCAGATAAGACCATGTTTCTAGAACCAGTTCTGTTCTAGTCCAAACACCAGGAAAAATGGCTTTTTAGTAAACGTGTTCCATGAAAATAGTGCACACAGAGCACAACACTAACCTTTTTCCTTGAATGTGGATGAATGTTTAAATCCATTCTCCTCTGGATTTTCAATGAAGTGCTTTAATAGAGCTCACTCTGGCTGTAGCCCATGCACTTATGCCCAATGAAAAGGAACACTTGATCTCATTTTTCATAAAATCAAGATTTTATAACAACTTTAACACAGAAAGTGACTTAAAAATGAAGATTTATGGAGTTTACATGTTTTTACTCTTACAGAGTTTACATTTTCAATAGTTGCACTCAATGTTATGTAAGTCCATTTAGACATAAAAAATTAATTCACTCCTTTTTCACTGAGCCACCATTCACAGAAAACCTACCATTATTGTCACTGTACTAACCTAAAAGATACAAGGTCTGTCTTCAAGAAGCTTTCAGTCTTGAACTGGACTGGCTGCCCTATGTGGATGGTCAGTGTGAAAAATCATGTCAATCAAGAAACCAAGATGCTGCAACAACCATGCTTTGATGCAGTGTTTTCGAGGATACCACATCAAGATTTGTTATTTCTCTGTGGTCCAGTCTGAATATGCTGCTTCTTTTTTGATAATAATGTGCTGTATTATTTAGTCAAGTAGAAAATTTAAGAGTTCATCTTTGCTCTCCATAGATCATATTATAATAAAGAACTCAGGGATGCTAATACCAGGATAGGGAGTACCTAGCAACCTTTGAGAGAATGATATATCTAGAATTTAAGGGTGGTATTTCCTGACAGTAAATTGAATAAATGACCGCTGGAAGTGACCCCGGCCTTAGGAATTCAGGAGGCTTTTAATAAATGTGATGTGGTTGGACCGTTGACAGCAATTTGCCTTCTTTTTCTCAAGGATTATTTATAGTGTCTGAACAGCGTGGTTGATGGAATTACTCAAACCAGAATGTGAAGTTTGGAAATGTCCCTAGTTTTGCTACTTAACCTCTCTGAGCTTTATTTTTTTTTATCCTCCAGAGTCAGAACAAGAGCACTCGACTCATAGGATTAGTGTGTGGCCAAGATAACGTGGAAAGTATTACAGCACACAATTAATGCTGGTCTCTCTCCCAGACACCTCATCCTTCTGCATTATCATATCATCATGCTCCTTGATTTGCTTAGTTCTTTTTCTATTAAGAGGTTTGTTTTTTTTCCCCCTCTGCTACCAGGACAGGAATTACAAAAAGTTCAACAGGTTTGTTTCAAAGGCGATTTCAATGGGGAAATTTTACTGTCTGTCTGGTGAACTAGCTCAGTTATCTTAGAACTTATGTGTACGATAGAGAAATTCATTATTTTAACTATCACCTGGAACTCCATCTAAAATCTCAACAATAAAACAGGGGCTACTAAATGAAAACCTTTCATTCTTCACAGACAATCTTTCAAAGTGGAGCTGAAAAACAGCAATGGCTTCCACATTGGTAACCAGCCCCGCATATGTCTAAGTAGCTCATTTTATAAGTTTTTCTCTTCTGCAGGCAGAGTGTAAGAGACCAGGAGATGGCAAGTAGGAGTTCCTTCTGGTGAGCCTAAGGCATCTGGCAATGTGGACATTTTTCTCCTCCACATGGACAAACATCAGTGTGTCACTTTTCAGGAATGCTGGTAGGTTAATAAGAGTCTAATTGTGAGAACATAAGAAATAGCAATTAATTTTTTGAAAAGATCTGACTAAATAGAAATGCCATACCTTTCACATGTTTCAAACTACTGCCTTTCCAACCTGCCAGTTTCATTTCTTGTGAATATATAGATTTAAAAAAATACCAAATGACAAATCAAACAAATACCAGCTGCCATCATTTGGCTGAAATTAGGTATTTTCCAAACCTGCTTAGAAAAACCTAGATCTATGCTATAATATCACATTTTGTCATATTTTTATATGAAATTTTAATGGATTTTTTTTCTTTTTTTCACCATTGATAACTTCTATCTTCAAAGAAAACAGGCAAAACCTAAGCATTTACTGATCCTGTGCTTCATTCTTTTTATCATAACACTTGATCTGAACAGTAGAGGGGAAGAGAAAAATAAAACAGGGGCTTCAGTTCTTACAGAGTTTTAGATCTAACTGGGGAAATTAATACATACTCATAGAAAATACAGTTCAGAAGAAATGGATAAATACATGATTCCCTAAAGGAAAATTTTATCAATGGATAAATCATGAATAATTCCTAGGGAATTACTTGCAACTTTTCTCCATGTTTCTTGGGATTTGTTTACAAACCCGATTGCATCTTTTGCTTATACTCTGCCACTTGACCAGGAACAGAAGTTAATAATCACAATTACAAAGAGCCTCTGTTTAGAGCTCACAATGTGCCAGATATTAATTATGTTAAGCCAGGTGACATAATCACACATTCAATCCTCAGCAAGACTCCATGAGACAGGGGCCTCCACATAAGAGATGAGAAGCAAAAGACACCAGAAGTGGGTCTGTCACTGCAGACTGTCTGAGTCCAGAGCCACAACTTTCAAGGGTGAGGGCTCCAGAGGGCCCCTCCTAAGCACCTTAAATTTCTTGTAATAATCTAGAGTAGGAAGCCACAAGAGATAGAGATGGAGAAAGGGGAAAGGTTTTTGTTTTGTTTTTTTTAAATTTTCAATAGTTCCAAATCTGGGCTGCAGATGGTAGTTTTTGCCAACAGCATATTACCACAAAGCAAATACCAAAGTGTTTTCCATGATTTTAAACATTATGAATGTCTAAAACCATGCCTTTTCATACAATAAAAACAGCACTATTGTACTTGCTCAGTGAATCACAATTGCAATGATGTTTGTGATGTGTGTTGTGGCTTTCCCGAGAGACTGTCCATGCTCTTCCTGTACCAGACAGAGAGTGGCTTATAAAATCACTAGCTAAATCTTGGTCTAGATTTTTAAAAACATTTTTTGTCCTTCCTGTAAATCATTACAGTTATTTATAGTCAAAGAAGTAGAAAAAGGTAAGAGGAAAACATGTTTTTATTACATATTCCAACAGCAACAAGATGGCCTATGTCCTCCAGGTAAATCAAATTAGCTGATTTCATGGGGAGCCAAGCTGGGGACAGGCCTTGAGCCAACATCAGCTGTGAGCCCTACTGCAGGCACCTCAGCCAAGTAAAGGTCCATAGCACTGTCTCCACTTTGGCATTTCCTGCCATGTTTTTCTCTGCTGCATTTGCCATTTTGGGACTTGTGTTGGTCTACTTGTCTTCTTTGACTTTTGATTTTTTCAAACAATCCTCTTTGGATGCCCCTAAAAAAAGGTATCTCGATTTGTTTGAGCATGATGTTACTTTTTTTCCAAATGCTTTTTTTTAAAGAAAGCACTAAACAAGGTTAACTGATTATAAGGATTTCTGGAGAGAAATCTACCACTGCTAGCATTCTTAAACTGCTTTATATGTTTTAATGTTTGTTTGTTTGAGTTATTCTAGTCTTATATCTGTTGAAATCTAATTTTGGGCAAATAAAATTTTTCCTCCAAGTTAAAAAATAAATGGGTTAACTAGGACAACGTGCCCATAGACACCAGTTTAAGATGAATGACACAAAATGTAAATATCCTGGATTGTTTTTCCCTGAGAAAACAATGTGCTCATTCATCTTGTGTACTTTTATCATTTAATGGGATTCAATCCCTCTCCATAATTATTCCAGTGGTGTCCAGCTTCATCCTTCCCCCTCAGGAAGATCTACTTTCAACATAGGAGCTGAAGTCAGACTGTTAGAAAGGGAATCTGATCACCTCCTGCTCATGCTGGTGGCTCCCACGATCTCTTAGGGAAAACGGCAAATGCCCCAATAAGGGTTTTTCCAAGGCTGTAGGGGACCATCCTTGGTCCTTTGAGGTCTCTGAGCTTGTCTCCTCCTACACTCCCCCAAGCACACTCCTTACTGCACTCAGGCCTTCTCAACCCAGTACCACTATCAGTTTGTTCTAGACAATTCTTTGTTGTGCGGAGCTCTCCTGTGCACAATGCCATGTTGTAGCAGCATCCTGACCTCCACATACAAGGTGACAGTAGCATCCCATGCCACAAAGTTGGGAACCAAAAACTTATGTCATTGGGGCTTGGATTGTAGCTCAGCGGTAGAGCGCTTGCCTCGCATGCGTGAGGCCCTGGGTTCGATCCTCAGTACCACATATAAAGCAATAAAATAAAGACATTGTGTTCATCAACAACTAAAAAAATTAAAAAAAAAAAAACTTATGTCATTGCCAAATGTTTCCTGAAGGACAGAATCACCAGACAGGCTCCCCTCCATGCCTGGGACCCTCTCCCACCCACACCCACAAGGTTTCTTCATTTTCTCAGAAGTTTGCTTAAATATAACCCTTTCAGTGAAGTCTTCCCTGGGAAGCCTATTTCACTGGAACTACCAGTTACCAGGCATTCCCTGTTCTTGCTTTATTTTTTCCTCACATTGATGTCTTTTTACCATTATACAGTTGTCCCTCAGTATCCTCACGAGACTGGTTCCAGTCCCCTCTGCAGACACCAAAATCCACAGATGCTCAAGTCTGTACAACATGTCTCTTATATAAAATGTCATAATATTTGCACATAACCCACACACATCTTTCTCTATTCTTTAAGTCATCTCTACATCACTTGTAATACCCGATACAATGTAAATGCTATGTAATAGTTGTTTAACTACATTGTTTAGGGTATAGCAAAAAGAAAACAAAAGCCTGTATGCATCAGTACAGATGCACATTTTTTTCTGAATATTTTTGATCAGCAGCTGATTGAATCCACAGATGTGGAAGGCACAGAGACAGAGGGCTGAATTCACAACTTCTTTTCTGATCTACTCCTCCCTCCATAATGAAGAGGGAGAAGTTCCACCAATTCTGTTCTAGGCTACAGCTCCAGGATCTAGAACAATACCAGGTGTTCAGTAATATTTGTTCAGTAAATGAATGATCATCTGAAGAGCTGACCCCACACATTTCCTCTCTTTCCAAAGAACCTGACTTAGGGAGGGACCATAAGGCCTTCCTGAAAAGTCCAGATTTTATGTAATTTTGTACTTTTTGTTTGTTTTTCTGTTTGCCTTAGCACTAAGAATGTTCAACGTCTACTCTCTTCCCTCCAATGACAGGAGCACTTGTGTCGTGAATTTATAATGCCAGTCTTCCCAGCTTTCCCTTTACTTTGCTATCCCTATTTCCCTTTGATCTGTCTGGTCTAGCCTCCTACCTTTTCATCTTGTTTACTCATTCTATATATCTGTCTATCCACAATCCATTCAGTCTTTTATTATCATGTCATTTTGCCCATCTCTGTAAGCTGTTTTAAATAATTTGGGGAAATGAGACCTGGTAATACATGCTTCTAATCAAGAGCATGATTTATTAAATGCTAATCTATATAAAAAACCTGACATTTTGAATGTGAGAGAATTTTTATTGAAATAAATTTTCACATCAGGAAATAAATGCTATGCCAAATACCTATCTCAATTTTAAATTCAAAAAATGTGGTTCTTCCTAAAAAAAATCAAATAAAAACTGGCATTTTCTAGTGTTCTAACTACTCCCTAGTTATTATAGTGTTTTTGAGCAAACTCAAGAGCTTTTGAGGTTCAGCACAATTTTTTTTTTTTTGGCTGATACTACCTTTACATTGAACCCAGTTCTTCCTCAGCCAAATAGTCACTTACAGTAAAACATATTACTGTTAATTCATCTCAATGTCAGGGCTTTAGAAGGTCAATGGTCTGTGTTCAATTTCATACCTTACTAACAGATACTTGTATTAAAAAATGCAAGCCTACCCAACTGATACATGCAAAATAACAGACTGATCACCTCCTTCTCTCAAAGCAAAGGCATTTCAAGTGAACAAGAATAGAACTATTTATAGCTGCTCAACTTCTGGGCAGTTATATTAATATCAGTGATTAATATGATGGTGTCCATCAGGAGAACATCCGAATACAAATGCTATACTGTAATCAAGCTTTGGAATGATCAGTTCATTCTTTTTATTTTCCCCATTAATAGAATCCATTTACAAATAAATAAATACTCTTTAACATTTAAATTTCAATTTGTACTCCAGGTTCCATTTATCCAAAGCATCATTTTCATGAAAATCTGGACAAGTCAATAAACATGAATATAATTAGCTGCTCTTAAAGGGTTTAGCTCTAAAATAAGATGAGAGTAATTTATTACTGATACATAGATGTTATCCTAATAAAGTTACTCAAATTGCTACAGAAGAATGCTAAATATTTATGGAAAATTTTTTTCTTTGTAATAATTATTTTGAGCATGGTAATACAATACACCCTAGGTATGCACACTTACAAGGCACTCTGCTAACTAGCTCATCTAATCCTCCCAATAATTACAGTCAGTATACATCCTCTTTACTATTCAGCTACTTAGCAAGGTCACCTTGTTGGTGAAGGAGCAGAGTCGGCTCACGGATCCAATTGTGTCTTACCCCTGAGCCTGTGCCCTCACCACTGTGTTTCCCCCTTCCCCCGCCTCCTTGCAACTTCCCACCAGAGACTGATACATAGAAGACCAAGCCCCACCCACTTGCATGAGAGCAAACTCCCAGGCTGGCTCAAGTCAGGGTTTTGCATGCCCTTCCCTGGTCCTCTCAATGGCTTCCTAGGACAATTTCCCTAAAGTCCATGCATGCACCCAGTACTTTGATCCCTTTCCTTCTGCCTATGTTTGTGCTTTCTCCCTCTTTTCCAAAGTTACTCTCTTCCTCCTACTTGACACCGTCTTGTTCACAAAGCTTTCTCTGTTAAAATTTACATAATCAGATCACTTGTCATAAATTCTCAATACTATACCAAATGGACATCTACTTGAATTTGAGCTTTTATAAGGATCTTTTTCTGGTCATTTAAAATCTATCAGTTTTGTCCCTCGTTATATCTTGTGATCTCTTCAAAGATTACTTTTCTTCTGGTCAGTGCATAAATAATTAACAGCAGAACTGGAAACATAGTTTAGCTTGATGGTTCACCTTTTGTCTCTTTTATGAAAGAATTTTGAAAGACTTAAATTGTAATGATGCTACTAAAAACTCAAAAATATATTTGATAGTGTCAAAGGATTTAACAAATAAAAACAATTTTGCTCTTAGCAGTTATCTAATTAAAATTCTTTCAAGACATGCTTCAGGTTTAAAGATTTCTAAAATGTAAAATATCTCTTTAAATAATATTTTATGAATTATAAAACTGAAACAAAGTTAAAATCACCTCCTAAGTGACTAGGAATTTTAAGACATTGACTAAGGCGAAACTAATTTGAAAAATCCCATGAACACTACCTGAAGTATGAGAATAATATTTGAACATACTTGATAACTATGTGGCATGCAGAGAACAAGCATTTTTGATATAGAAAAAGAATGTCTAGTTTTATTAAAAACTCAACCTAGAAATGTCCAGAAAATAGTTTTTTGGATTACAATGAAAGCTTCCTCAAATTGATACCATTATGATTCTTCTACCTTCTTTAGTAAAAAATAAGAATTCCTGATCCTCCTTTTTCACATTATGCCATTAAAAATTTATTTTTGCAGACTCTCTTTGAATCTTCACAAAAAGTCACCATATTGGTCTTGTTTCAAATCCTGGATTTACCCAATCTGTGACTTCTCCTGAGTAATGCAGTAACCCTGGAGGACAGTTTTCAGGTGGCCTTGGACCAACGCAGACTCCCATCTTGCTCAGCTGTCGTTTTCTTCGACAACCGTGGAGTGTTCTGGGGAGACAACATCCTGAGATAGAGACTGTTCCAGAGCCCTCCATTGCTTTAGGCTGCTGAGTCACTTATCCCCGAGGCAGGAAACCCAGGGCAGGCTGCTTTCCAGGGTCCCTCAGCTGCAGTGCAAGTGAAGCACCTGCAGACATGGCTCTGTGCACCCTGGGCAGCTTTCCTGAGCCTTGGGGGAACAACTCCCCCCGATTCCCAGGCTTCCGCTGTCCCTTGCTGCCTGTGTGTAAGTAATACATTGCTCCAAGTGACCTGTGTGCATGAATGTTCTGTCTCACCATACTCAAAGTGGTACCCAGGGCACAGTGCACCTGTTTCACAAACCCAAGGTCCTCCAAAGGGTAGATGGTTGAATGTAGAGAAATAATCTACACATTCTATAAGGTCATGGAAGGGCTGCCCTTCTGATCTCATTCCTGAGGTCAGACCAAACTCTCCTGCCATCCGCACAAAGGCTACACCTTGCCAATGACAAAAGTTCCCAGAATCTATGGTTCATATGACAAAATGAGCAACTGTAGCAAAGCAAAGCATCTGCCAGCCTGCCTTCCATCAGCACCTGATTCCTTCCTCTGCATACACTCCGGCATACAGAGCAGCCTACACTGGTATTCTAGATGGAGAGTTTATACAATGTGAAAATGTAAAACTCACATCTGCGGCTCTGATTCTATTTAAAAAACATGAAGCCATTTAAAACTGATAAGACATCCACCTTTCTTAAGCTATCAAAAATAAACTCAGCAATACTCAAGACCAATCATTTGGATTAGACAGTGAACCTCGATCTATGTTGTTTAATCTTCACAGAGAAACAGAAACACTATAAACATGTAGTCTAGTTATTTCTGCCCTTCAGTGCCATTCAGTGGCAGGAAGTGAGTATTTTCTCTGTGTCAGGAACTATACTAGGTATCAAGAACTGAAGATAAGAGGGGTGGTCTGATCCCTCAAGTGCCACAACCGAACTCAAGAGACGAACAGAGCACAGATGGAATCTCAAGGCTACAACTAGGAAGAGAGAATTCGGGAAAAACAGGGGTGAGTCAGACAGAGAGCAGAGAAGAGGGACATATGAGCTGAGAAATAAGGAAGAACAGAGAAGTGGTAATGAGTATTCCAGGCAAGGAAACAGGGGTGGCCACAGAGGAGTCAATGTGTCAGGTATGTGCAAGTGTGGCTGCAGTTATTATACAGGCATCCTTGTGCAAATCAGAAAAAAACCTGCAAGGATGTCACCATGTGGTGGTACCGTTTGTGGAGTGCAGTAAACAACTAGTCTAGACCAGAGTCCTGTCTTCAGGAGTGGCCAGTAGTCTGAGACAACTGGAGCATTGAATTTAAGGAGCAGCAAGGCATGTGGTTGGATAGGAAGGTGATAGGGATCTTAAATGCAGTGCTCAGGACTTTGAACTAGACTGCACACAATGGGCAATCACTGAGGCTTTTAGTTCAGGAGTGACCCATCAGAGACATGGTTAAAACAGAAGGCAGAGCAGTAAAGTAGAAGCAGGGGACCAAGGGTGAGGAAAGGGGAGGCAAGGGAGAAACACTGGAGAAAGTTGACCAAATGATGCTGTGTGCATGTACGAATACATCACAATATGTTCCAGTTTAATATATAGTTATAATGCATAAATAAATAAACAAATGGAAGACCAGTAGAATAAAGAAGATGGGGAGAGGGAGGGGCAGGGGAAGGAGCAGTGCTGGAGAAAATGGTTACATGCATTTATGAATATGTCTAAGTGAACCCCACTATTTTGTACAATTGCAATGGACCAAATTTATTGAAAAGGTAATTGTGTTAGCTAAATGTAGAATGGGTTGGAATGTGGAGTTGGCATCATGATGTTCACTTAATAACTTATTGCAATAGTTCAAGTATGAGATGACCAAAGCCTAGACCACAGGAGTGTTTCCAGTGGTTCCAACTGCACAGAAAATGAATGGGACAAGTAGAGACTAAAAAGCCTGCAGCAGGGGCTAAGAACAAATTTGGTGGGACACGAAGACTTAGTGGTTGTAATCAGAGTTCAAGATTCCAGAGATAGAGTAGCTTCAGCCACGCACTAACAGAGTTCTAGATGTGGAGCATTTAGAGTGGGATTTGTGGCTGGAGGTTTTCCTGCAGGGGAGCAAAAGGGTAAGATGATTTTAAGTCATGAATTACATCCTCAGTGAATATCAGGGAATGACAGGAATATTGGACAATGATGAGAAATGGAATTAAAGATACACCTGGACAGGAAGAAGCACTGTGTGAAAGCTAGACTTGGAGTAGACGCAATACGAATGCTGGTATGCTACTTAATGTGGGGTACCAGACCTGAATTTGATATTTCCAAGTGTCAGCTCTGTAATCTGTATGATGGAATGAGTGATGTCTTCTCACAGTGCTGACCTCAAGTAGCAGCTGGCCAATATGGCCCAGAGTCAAATCCATCGAGCTTGTCAAGTTTTATTGGAACCTGCTATGCCTACTTGTTTGCCCATGGCCTATGGTTGCTTTCTCACAACATGGGCAGAGCTGAGAAATTGCATCAGAGACCTTATGGCCCACAAAGCCAAATATATTGACTCTCTGGTTCTTTATAGGAAAAGTTTGCTCACTCCTACTGTAAAGAGTCAACATGAAAACTCCCAAGCTCTGGGCATGGCACAGTACTCCTTCAGTATCAGTTCCTTCTCTCCCTTTCTGCTCTTCTTTCAGGAAGATTGTACTGATTAATGAGGGAACAGAGGAAGATGGACTTCACTTCCTGACCCTGGATTACAGAGAACAAGGTCCATTGTCTCCAGGTTGTGAGGGAAGCAGTGTTGTTAGCCAGGAACTGGCCTGAGTTAGAAGACAAAGGGCTGCAAGAACACTCTTGAGCATCAGGAAGCTCTGTCTGTACCTCACAGCGGACGCTAAAAACAGAAGCTAATACGCCTTTGTGAAAAGCATCTGTTACTATATCAGGTACCAACTAACCACAGTCTCTTCCCCCAGAGTTAAGTTTCTGCTCAAAACAGAAGTCTCTGGGGAGAATGTGGGAATAGAAAGTAAAACCAGTTTATTGGGCACAAAGAGTTCATGGATGAAGGGAAGGACATAGGGTAGGTGAAGAATCTGCTTCTATCAAAGGAAGAGGAAGAAGGCTATTTAGATACCAATTTCAGAGTGCAGAAGAGGAAAGTCTACCTTGACTCAGTCTCTGATGTTTTAGGATAAAGAAAAACATGTGTGCTTTACAGGTTCAAGGCAAAATTAAATCTGGATTTGAGAGAGTTTCTAGCTTTTCTAATTCTCAGAACCTCTACTTATATCCCATTTCATTGAGATTTAACTAGATATCAGCTCACTGAAAGACTTAGGAACAGGCTGAACATAAATACAAAATCCAACTGGAGCCAAAGCAATTAAATGGAGAGTCAATAGGTGTTCAATATGGTATAATCAAATAGTCCCCAATAAGGAGGGCTCTTGAGAGACTCTACTCAGTGGGGCTGAATATGGAGCAGGCAGGGAGTTGGGGTTTTCTTTTTGCATTTCTCTAGAAAGACTGCCACAGGTGAAAGAGATGAGAAACAAGAACGAAGAGAAGAGCTGAGGATGAGTTGAGCTTCCTCAGGCAAAAAGAAAATAAAAGCTTGAAAAGAACAATAAAGACACCTCTTTATTTGGGCTGACTGACAATAAGAAAGACATTTAGGTATTTTCTAACCACTCGCTGGTGGCAATATGGTGCCTTGGACAACCTCTTCTGTGCTGTAAAGCACACCAAGAGGCCACTCCATCCCAGCAGGTCAGAATGGCCCAATAAACAGCAAATATCTGCCAACCAATCTTCAGGCTTATTCTTTTTAAGATATACATCAAAATGCAGAAGAGAAAAGTTCATCAAGGCCTCAGCATCTTTTAAACAACCCAACAAAGACAAGTAAACCTAAACTCCAAAAAAGTTCTTTCAACTGTAATAGAATATTCCTTTTTTTAAGCACATAAATGTACCTGATATGTCGTTAAAATATGAAACCATTTGCTAACCTTTAAGCTACCTCACGCTCACCTGTACATAAAACTGTGGAAAAGAAAAGTGTGTATGATTAATACTTTGTAAACACTCCATGTGATTCAAAATATTTATAATGGCTCATGAGCCAGAGATCAAAAAATAAAGTGAGTGCTTAAAACACATTTTTGCTTTGAATTTTAATATTACTCTTAATGCAATTACTTTACTTATATAATACAATCATTTTCACACCAGCAGAATTTCATTTAAGAAATATAATAAAATGTGCTAACTATTTTTACATAGCAAAAATTAAATAGCAAGTTCATAGCATCCCAGATTCTAGACTACTATCTCATATTTTCTTTCATTGCATATGTACTTCATTTCATCTGTAGTATATAGCAAATTATCACTTTTTAAAAAACAAGATTGCCTACCAATGTTTTTCTGTCACTAAAAGAAAAACTTCACTGAAATGGAACAGGATGCCACCTCAAGGATATGATACATAGCCTCTGCTGGTTTCCCAAAGTGAAAATTTCCACTGTATGAATGAATGAAATACACCTAATTCATCACAACAGAAATCAATTGTTGTATGTCATATATAGTAACTTATTTTTCAGTTCAACCAAATTCTCTGGAAACTATATGCTATGACATCAATGTACAAGTTAGACAATCCTATCCAAAGTGTTGCCAGAGACAGATGTAACTCTAAAATGTAAACTAAGAATTGAATATTTTAAAAAAATCTGTTAGAAGAATTCATTTGTTGAGGACTTCATTTGCATGTCTGCAGATAAAACAACTGCAGTTCAAATCTAAAATAGTACTCTAGGATTTATATTGATTAAAGCTCAATGACTCAAAGGCCAGGTGTTCTTTCTCTCATGTGCAAATATCCTGAGGTTCACTATACTGAAGGATGCTGCATCCAAGCAACCTACCTAGAGCTGTGCTGGGATTACTTGGCCGCCCTTGGCACTGCTGTGGTGTAGGCTTGAGGCATCTATTTAAAGTGGCATTTAACACTTGTGGTTGCGTCAGGAGTGACTCAATGAGAGATGGTTAAATCGTGAGATCCTGGG